>JABASM010000113.1:0-34408 GCA_019776545.1 Brachystomella parvula
AGTACAAATAACGTCAGAAATGCATTAAAACTTCAAAAAACGTCAGAAATACATAAAAATCACCAGAAGCACCCGGTATACCTCCGTATACACCAGTTACACCCGATATACTCCCGTTAACACCCGGTACACCCCATATGCTGACGGTATACCCGGTTCACTCGCGCTATTCCATACATCCGTCTTGCACGGTTTATTGCACAACATTCTCAGCGTAATTACAGAGTTCGTGGGAGCTGGAATGGGTTAAAAAATCCGGAAGTGCCCTTGGCTAATTTACCTCAACTGTTTGGCTTGTATACTATAGCCGTTTGTGGGTGCTGGGTGCTAAAGGTTACCGGAAGTCACAAGCCGAAAAAAGACCCTCCGACGGATGTGCATGAAACTTGGCGAATAGTTAGTACCCACCAGTACCTCCAACTTTGGCATGGGACGAAAGGGGGGCAGTGATCCTAAGTGACATTTACAGGTCACCAAAGGTCAGTCGCTTGACGCAATGGATCCGGACAAGTAATGCATCAGTCAAAAAACTAGTAGTCAAAAAGGGCTTAGTCTTCTTAGTCTCCTGATTATAAAAATGTATCGCACTTAACCCTTCGGCTTAAAACATGACCACCAGTGGTCATTAATTGTTCCGCATGAACATTTACGGCCTCTAGTGGCCTTGTTTTCCCTGGAAAATGCCAAGGGTGGTATATTTTTGGAATGAGGAGACCGAGTTCTTTCGATTGATGCGTTGCATGTCCATTATCTTTTGTGACCCCCAAAGGTCACGAAAGGTCAATGCCCGCTTTTGTCCCGTACCAACGTTGGAGATACTGGTGTGTACTAACTAAACTCCAAGTTTCATACAAATCCATCGGAGAGTCTTATTTTGGTTTATGACTTCCGGCATCCTTTTAGATGTTTCTAACCGGAAGAGTCCAATTATTTTCACGGGGAAAGCGGGAGAGAGAAAAACTCGACCAAAAAAAGTGAAAGTAAAAACAGATGTGAATGTCTTGATCTTGTCATCTGGAAAAAATATTAGAGTGATTCGTTTCTCTCCTAATCTGCTATAGATCTTCTTATTCTGACACTTTCACCTATAAATCCTCCCTCATCATCATCAAATCCACCCCCGCCTTGCCAAAAATTATTGTACAATCTTCCAATTACATCGGAAACTCCAGGTAGGAACAGGAGATCAACAAGTACTTAATTCCCATCCATCAAAAACAGGTGGTCCGTATACTCTCGTTTAAGAAAATGGACATGGACTAGTCTTCAGATGCATCTCGGTTCGTTTCCTCACATCACCCTCCCAAGCGTCTTTTACTTCTCCAGTGCGCTTTCGCTTTAGCGCTCAGACGAGCAGTTCAAGTTGATCATAACTGAAGAAATGGCTGAGCACGCTGAACTCAAGGATCGGAACAGCAGTGAAAATAATCCGTCTCCAGTGGTTCTAGAAATGGAGCTTCCTCCGCCCAGTGAAGCGTAAGCGTTAACCCTACCAGCAGAAAATAACTAGTATAGTAGCTTTTATTTTAATGAGGATGGGGATTGTTGTAAATCTTGTGTAATTTTTGTAAATTGCAGAGATAGAGATACGGGGGAAAGGGACACTGAGCGACTAGCACAGAAGATCAATCGACTACAGACCAAATTCAACATATTACTCTTTGCTGGTTTCATGACTCCGTTCTGGGTCATCGTGTTCATGAGGTATGGTCATCACTTTGGCCACTGGATCTGGCTGTTTACCTTCATCCTCTACTGTCCAGTTGTTATCTACGTGTTATTCAGGTTAGGCTCACGACCCTACCTTACATTTACCCTCTATTACACACATTGAGCACTTTTTTATAACTCATGATCTGTTGGTTGGCTCCTTCATAGGCTCTGTGTGGGCTTTTGTACAACTAAGCCTCTTACGCCGCAAGAGCTGGCGTACTTACAAGAAAATGAAGATTGATTTCAAGTTGGAGCTTTCAAAAACTACTCGTTAGGCTTCATACTGTTGCTGTTATACCTTGATTGATTCTCAACTATCCAGGCAATACAGGTATTTTTCATTTATATGACACTGCATTTTAAGGGTGACTGTGACAGGGTGATGCCGCATAGCACAAACTCAATTGACTTTCAGACGCTCAGTATTATTTCTAATCGGATTAAGGCTAATAAGCTCTGGGTTAATTTTTTTGTATTAATTACTTTTCACATCATCTATTAATAAAAATAATCAGACCGAACAGGAAAGTAGTACACGGCCTAACTGCTAGAAAAGGTCCTAGAATATAAGTCTAATGCATAAAAGACGCTAATATAACAGTCTATGTTATTAATAATTAATAGTACTGGGACTGGTGCAGGCAAACTTGACTTGGTTGACTTGAGGAAAATGTTTCAATTTCTTACAAATTACAATTTAGCAGCAATACGGAAAATCTAACAATAATTTAGAACAGGGTAGAGCTACTAGCTTTAAGTTATTGTACTGACTTGCTCTTGAATTTTCTTACTCAATATTCTCAATTAGGAGTCAATCAAAACTAATGAATATCATGTCAATGATCTCAATGTTCGTCCTATAATTTTTATTCTCACTACTTGTATAACATAGCGTTAAACTAGCTAATTCTTCTCCTTATAAATGTACAACTGTTGAACAGAGTCATAGGTTCTACTTCTAGCCATCTTTACATAACAGCTCGTAAGGGAATGTTCGACTATTTGCTAAATAATGCGTGGCACGTGGCAGTCTGCACCCCCTTACCCTAGAGGGATGACCTTCGGAAGAGTTGACTTGAAGCATCTTCTCCTAATTCATCCATTAGTTCTGGAGCTACAGAATTCTTCTGGAACCTGGTCAAGAGGGTAGCTTTGAGCTGAGTGAAGCTGATAGGCCGCTGGGAAAAACTGCTTCGATCTTCATCATCATCCTCCCCTCCCCTGTGAATTAGAGTAGGAAAAAGCAATAATAAAAAATAACTGAAATTGGTAGCAGGCACCGTGGCAGGTAGATTAATTAGCTTACACTGGATCAAGCCGCATGTCCCCTGGCTTGTAGAATTTCCCCGTTCCTACTCGGATGCTCCCTGCAGTCTGTGTCGGAATTTTATGTGGCAATGGATTACCGTCAATTTCAACAGACTTCCGGAGGGATAGTATTTTAATATCCGTTTTGTATTTCTGGATTCGGCTCTGAAGGAGGTAGAAGCAGAGGTCGATATTTGTAGGAAGAATTTTCCCTTCCTTGTTCCCTGGAAACAAATATCCGGCTGGAAAATTGATGCTCGGATGATTTTTTAGTGTTTAGTTTACCCAGGAGCCTCATAAGGGGTTCTTTTTCACACCCCGCTATATGGAATGCTTCCGATAAAAGATGGAGTAACTTCTCCATTTTCTCCGACGTGTTACTAATTGTAACCTTTTTTTCATTGTGCTTCGACATCTCTTCTTCAAATGCAATTTCTAGGAGTCTGTGTGCATGGATTTGCTCCGACTTTATTCGCTTGTGCTCTTCAGCCTTTGTTTCAATAAGTCCTTTGAGCTCGAGTACTGCCCGCTGGACAAAGTCCAGTTCGCTGTTCAGAGTACTCAGATACTTGAACCTGGTGAAGTTCAGTCCCACTTGGGTGGAGTAAACTGTGAGGAGATTAGTCAAGTCCTTCGTGCCTGACATGAACAGAATATTTCGGAAGCTTTTGCGGTACGACTTGAGCAAATCATCGAAATATGTTTCCTTTGCCATTTGCTGCCGCCCTGTTTCAACAAAAATCCAATTCAAGCCTTTCCTGTATAGAAAATTCCAAAGCGTGGGTTGCAGCCATCATAAGTTTTGGATCTCGAATGATTGGAATTTTCTTTTCATTTATTCGAACTCGAATTCCTGTACTTCTACTCCAACTTGGAACACAAGTTCGAGATTCGAGTTTGCCGGAGCTATACTAGTTGCAGCCATACTTGAACTTACGCAAGCGCATCCAGTCTTCTTCTAATACTTCACGATGTCTGGACTTCGCCTCCATGAATTGCCTAGATTTCTGATCATTGTGTAGGAGTCTGTAGTATTCCTTCATCTCCAGGACGTGGGACTTGGATTCCTTGTCATTCCGCTCACGCAGTGTTTTGATTTTGCTAACGTGTTCCTCTCTAAATATTGAACCATTGAACGAACTCAGATTTGAATCGCAGCTAAATCAGTCGAATATCGATTTCCAACCTTTGGTCGTAAGTATTTGTAGCAACATCTACCAAGCCCCCCATCCGCTTCTTCATTCCAGCTATTCTTCTCTTAATTGCTTTGTACTTCTCGTGGAACTTCTTCCGTTCCATAAGGTGCAAGTTGATTTTTACACGGACACCCTGATTTTTCATTACTTGCATGTCAAATGCTGTCGTGGCCTGATAAAAAAAATTATGAATTTATTGAGGATTTTAAAATTTTAGTATATTCTTACTCTGTAAAGACGGTTTTCGAGAATTCCTTGATGTCTTTTAGCCTGAGCTGGAGTCATGGAGTGTCCAAAAATTGCCTGGACCTTGAGATGCTGGTTCACAACTCGCTGAGAGATTTTTGATACTTGCTCATCCATTTCTGCAATGAGGCTGAGCTGGGTGTCAATATCAGCTTGGTACTGGGTATAGCTATCCAGGATTTCCAGAATGATTCGGATAGTCTCACGATCCAAGTTTTGATTTCGCTCAGCTAGAACATTGTTTAAATCCTTGAGCAAGTCTTCCTTTTCTTTTTCAAGATAAACGGCTCGCATCTGCCTATATGAAACTGATGAGCCAGTTTCCACGGCATACTCCCTCCGCTCCAGCTCCATGGTACGATACTGGCGATGGAGGCGAACAAGCTCCTCCTTTGCCAATTTGTCTCCATCTTCTTTGTCAATTTCGATTTGCTGGTCAACTGTTCCCATTTTCAGGTTGAATTAAGATTCTAGTCGTAGATTTGTATGATTAAATTTTTGAAACAGAGATTTTGATTTGGAAATTAATTTGGAAAGTCAAAAAAAGATCGTCGGTATGCTCAACAAAAATATAGTAAAAACCCTACAGAATTAAAAAAAATGTTAATTTACTGATAACTTCTCATTATTATTAGGGCTGGAATTTTCGGAAGTGCAATTCTGTTCGTGTTTCCATGGGAGATGCACTCCAGGGATTCCAGCTTGCAGGTAGGATCATGAATATTTCCTATTGGACCGTCGCATGTGGACGCCTATTTCCAATCCGTCGTCCACCCCCTTCCTACTGTGCCTATCAAGCTGAATTTATTCTAGACTCGCCATAGAAGTCCAATTTCGTGATTAGATGAATAATTGGTTCTTCCTTTCGAGTGTTTATAAAAAGCCGAAAAGCAGACATGCGGAAGCATAAGCGGAACGAACGGAGGGACATGGGATGCTGTCAACTGGAAAAATTAGCCTGATAAAAAATAGAGTCGTAAGCATCTCTCTGCAGTAACTATCCTACCTTTTTTCCTTCTTTTTTTAGCAAGGCATATAATCAAAATTATATTCTAGTTTTAGCAAAACTCCTATTTAAAGGTCCACACTAGTCTAGTCCATCCCGAGAGTGGTGTCTGGCGTCCCGTGATCCGATAAGGAGTGGCCGAGTACAGGTAAAATCTGATACCTTTTTGCATTGTGACTAAAAATATTGATAAGACCGGTAGTACAACCTCGAAATAACCCATGAGGAAGCGTCAACCAGGGAGCTTTATTGCGAAATGAGTCATTAGGATATTTGGAACCAGTAGAAGGGTTTTAATAATTTATCTTCAATTTATTGATAAATTATTGTCACATAAGGGAAGAGGGGGTAGAGCGGCGAGTATAAGGAGATTAGTAGGCCAATAGTCGAGGAGGGCGAGGGATTGAAGTTAAATCCTAACTATATTTTTATAACACCATTAAAATACCTGTTACCTGTATAAAAGCCAGCCAAGAAGTTAATCGTGGTAAGGAAAAGGTAAGGAACTGGTTTTATGTATTTTCCAAGGCCAGTCACGTTATTGGACACAAACGCAGAGGATGTAGATAAGCACAACAGACGCACGCAAAGGCAAAACTTGACGGTGATGCTTGGGTTCTTACCGGTTTCTTGTAAATTGTAATTGACTTCTGAGTAAAAGTGGAAAAAATCTTCAAGACGTCAAGACCAATTGCTAGGCGTTGATGGGTGAAGGATTAACCCAGTATCATTCCAATTTCCAACTAATTTTATCATAATAAAAATAAGACGGTGTGATTCGAGGAAATTATGGTCAGAAAATTACTGGTAATTTAGTGCAAAGTTGAATTAAAATTAACTTGATTTTTATTTTGCTCTAGGACCAAGAGGATAATTTCTCATTTGCACAAATGATGAAGAGCATGGGATCAATGAATTGGATTGAGTACCTCAACGATCCTCAGCTGGTAGCAAGATTTCAGCATGCCTGTGGTATCCGTTGGAAGAATCCAGGAGCCGTCGCAAAACTCGTGTCCAAGGCTGAGACCCAAGGAACCGTGACTCAGCGCTCTAGGAGAAAACTACGGTCCGACAATGTAAATGAAGTTGTAAGCGACCCAGCTCTCAGTTCTGATACATCGGAAGCTGTACCAAGGAAAGGGAGTACAGATTGCACTGCTACCATACTGAATCATGGAGAGAGGCCAAAGGATACAACCAACGAATCTGGGACAGAACCCCCCTATCCGGAGTACACAATTGGTAATAAGTACTGGTACTACTTAGCGAAGATTGGTGCAGCAATGGGAGACGAAGTATTCTACGCTTGCTTCTTTCCGTTCTGGTTCTGGAATGTGGATGGAGCGGTGATGCGGAGGGTGGTCTTAATCTGGGGTATCCTGATGTACATAGGTAAGGAGCAATGGTTTCAAAAGTAGAGTGGGAATGATAAGAGCGTTGTTTTTATGCAGGTCAAGGACTGAAGGACATAATCCGATGGCCACGCCCTTTATCCCCGCCTGTGGTTCGGTTAGAACGGAAATGGGAAATGGAGTATGGAATGCCGTCTACTCATGCTATAGTTGCCTCAGCCATGCCCCTTTCTGTCCTTGTCTTCACGAGTTCCAGGTATCAGGTTAGAACATCGTCCAAAATCTGAATAATTGAGTTTAATTCCTGTGTTGGCTATAATTACCTATATTTACTTTTCAGTACGAATTCACCTACGGAGTTGCAGTAGCAATCATCTGGTGCACTCTCGTCTGCATGAGCAGAATTTACCTAGGGATGCATTCTGTCCTGGTAATTTTTCTACTTGAGATTTATACTGTCGCTTTCACCAGCTTTCATTTTGATGAAATTGTGATCGAAGAAAATGACGATCAAAGCTTTTCATATGAGAAGTTTGATGAGCTGAAAATGAATTTTTTTATATATTTAAGGACGTACTGGCCGGACTATCACTTGTTGCCGTCCTGTTCCCCTGGGTATCTTCTGTGGCAGACAGTCTTGACCCATTTTTCTTAAAACATGAGTATGGTGCATTCTTCTTGTTATTCGCCGGTATTATTTTAGTAGCCATGTCTCCAGGTGGTGACAGATGGACCCCTGCGAGGTAATTTCCTTGGACTGGAGCTTCAGCTCATTGAATTCACTCATGCTAGTGTTCTTTTATTACAGGGGGGACACTTGTACTATTCTGGCTACAGTCGTTGGGCTCAATATGGGGGCATGGCTTAATTTTCAACTGGGTAATTAGTGCAGTCTCTCATACACATTGGAACACTAATCAGCAAGGCTTACTTTAACCCTCTGTTTTCCCTTGACAGGAATTATCCGGGGTCCCGTTCTAGAGCCCCCATACCCTGTCCTCTGGCCAACCTATGGAATGCTGGGACTATCTCTCCTCCGTTTGGTCATTGGGCTTCTCATTGTGTTCGCTACTAAGGTGACTGTGAAGAAAGTTGCAATTCTCGTTCTTGGAGAGTTGCTCAAGCGTGCCTCAAAGTCATTATCGTATAAAGTAAATCATCCATACTTCGTATTTTCTTCATCCAATCTCAATTATTAATTTACACCTTTGCTCTTCTAGCCGTCCGCACCAAAGAAAGAAGTATTCGTGGAGCTTACGTACAAGTTCATTACGGTAAAGCAAAAATTTACAAAATCATTGCTTGATTATTACTGATTTTGATTTTATTTCAGTATTGGTTTCTGGGTTTCAACGTGGTCTACCTTTCACCTGTGGTGTTCAGATTCATTGGGATTGAACGACCGACTTTTCATACGGAAGTTTAATAATGGGTTTAGCATTCCTTGGGCATTACTACTTTAATTCATTTAAATCCCGAAAGTGATCCACACTTATACCCACCGCACTATAATGCAACATCCTATAGTTTTTAGTATACCACGACAATCTAATTTTACTACTACTGATGCAAAAATAATAATCAAGACAATGCAGTCCCCGTGGCGTGCCTTATTTGATTCCTTCGACTCTAGTTCGATTTTTTACAGCTGGATCCTAAATTTCGGAAAAAAGACCTCACTGAAAATTCTCTGTGAAAATCCTCTCGTGCGAAAACCTCGCATAAAAATCCCTTTTCCCAAAATCTGCTTTGTTGAGGGAATTTCGGCAAAGAAGATTTTTACGAGAATGGATTTTTACAGTGAGAATTTCTGTTTTATAACTAAGATACTTTGCTGTAGAATATTTATTGGTGATTTGGCTACTAGGGTTTCAATTTTACGTACTGGGGTTTTTAAAATACTAATAAGCCACGTTTTCTGTTTTTATCCCGAATGAATTCAAATACGTTGAAAAAATTAGTAGGCATATGAAAATCATTGAAACAATATTAATTAGCGGAAGTGAATAGTTGGCTAAAATTAAAAAGTTGGCTAGAATGAAAAAGCTGACTTTAATGCGCTTTGAATACTTAAAAACTTATTTTTTAAGTCTATCTTGCCTTTTGGCTAGGTCACTATTAAGCTTTCTATAGGCTTTAACCTTTTACTTTCACATTTTACCCACTGTCACTTTTTTTCCAAGACCCATTGTTTCCAACAGATTTCGAAAGTGTTTGCTTTTTCGAAAATATTAAAGTTCATCCCCTCGCCCTACCTTTTAACTTAAAAAAAAATGGCTTCGCATTAGGTTAGTTTGCATTATTCTCTTAATTCTGAATCCCAAAAAAAAACCCTGATTTATGCTTCAAAAATCAGGCATTTAATTTTCCCAAAATTAGCTGGAAAAATAAAGAAAAGAAAATCGGGACTTTTCACTAAAAATAACTTTCTCCGTGGCGTGCCTTTCTCCTCCGATTTTCGCTCTCGCGTCTTTTGATTGGTGGATTTTGATAGATTTGCGAGGGGCAAAGGGCAGCCTAAAATGTGCAAAAAAAGCTATTCATAAAAAATGCTTAGCGATTCATTCTCAATGGAATTTATTTTTCCAGAGGACGAGGAAGAAAGAATGAATGAGTCACGGCTCTTCTGCCGCATGCGAGAGACACGACTACCGAGTAAACGATACTGTTAATTGTTGCTCCTTCATTTTTTCAATAATTTAATTCTTAGAATGTAGTCGATCAGTAATTAGTCCCAGTTCAGCTAAACTGCTATTTTGATGTCGGAGGACTAGTTCTTTGACTCCATAAATAATCGGAAAAAGGTAAGATACGATGCTGTTGTTCCAATTAGATTAATCACAGCCAAGTAAGCTAATTGACAATTTTTTATTTATTGTGCTAAAAAAATATAAAATATCCTTGCAGGAGGGGTGTGTGGCACACGAGGAATAGTTCTGTATTCAACCACGAATTAACGCACTTCCTTTGTTTTGTTTCTGTATAGGATTTATGGGTAGATAATTGATGATTTATGAGCCGACCAAAGCAGCATGGGGAAAATGGATACCCAGGCCCATTCTTCGAACTCGGACTCTAGAACGAGGAAATCACCGAAGAGGAATACCAGTACTTGCGTCAGATTCAAGAATCCGTCAGGAACGGGGAGAGTTAAAATGGCGATGGGGTCTGGATTTTATGAGTATCTGCCAAAGGGTCGCGTTATGTTCCATACTTCTGAAGGATCCACGAAAATCTATCCTTGTGGCTTGAGGATTGTCAGGTGCGACCAAGAGGATCAAGAAGCAAGAAGAACTGGGGAAAAGTCTTCGAATATGTCCTCGTCACCGCCAATACTGATAAAAAAGAGGGAAGAGTCATTGGAAATGGAACCAGTGGAGTCGCCAGCGTCATCTGAGGAAACTCCCAGTCCTAAACCCACCAACTCAGATTCCAATTCAACTGTAAAAGTTGTGTCCATCGTCCTTCAAAAGGTTGCCAAAAAAGTTCGTCGTAGGTTAGTAGTCAGTCAAACTGAAGAGGCTAATAATCCTGAGAAGACCTCAGATTGTGACGATGTGACAGCCCAGGAATGTGGCATGTCGTCAACTGAACCGTCTCTTCCAACCTCTAAGATTTTGAAGGCACGAGAATCCAGAACTGATAACGAAGGCAGCCCGAGTCCTACTCTGAAGACGCTGGATTCTCCGCAACCAAACATTCAGATTCCAAACTGTATTAATAATAGAAAGACGAGAAACGTATGTTTTTCCTAGATTATGAACGCTTTTTTGAAACTGATATATATCAAAATTCATTTCTACTGGTTTTTGATTGCAGGAATCGGCCAGTCACACGACGACAGAAAATGACTATGACGCTGAGGTTACTCATCCGCTCTTAGTTTTCCCAGAACGAATAGACTGGGACAAAACTGCTGAACCCGACAATAGCATGGCGACAAGTGGATCTTCGCTTCCTCCCACACGAAGTCGTGCTTCATCAGTAGCATCAGATCAATTATTAGAATCAAATCCAGTTTCACCAACAACAGTGTTTTTTGAAGAATCCCAGAAAATACAAGTGCCTTCAGGCTCACCAGCCCTTTCAACAACGGAAATCCCAGAAGTATTTGCTGTAGATTTGACTTCCGTCCTCAATGATCCTTCTTTGACAATGGGTGCCAGCCCAAGCGATTGCACTAGTTTGGCCTCCAATAGCGAAAAAGCAATAAAAGAAAACACCGTGGTCAAGGACAAGCCCGTGCTAAGACATGAGATGTCAGAAAATGGAGCCGAAAATGCCAGAGTGGATGAAAACAAGGCGGTAGGCTTTTATGAATATCTGTCTAACGGTGTTGTTATGTTTCACCGTGCTTGTGGTTTGGAAACGATCCTTCCTTGCCGAGTGAACGTTTCAAGGATGAAACAAACGCATCAAGGAGCTAGCCCATCTGGAAGTTTGCTAACACAAAAGAAAAGGAAGTTAGAACTGGGTGCAGTCCACCATCAGAATACCAAAATTTCCAAGGAAGATTCAGCTGAGTCAAAGAAAATTTCTGAGCCGGAACCCGCGGAACCAAGTTTGGATTCCAATGTAAATATTGTGCCAAATTCAAATGCTAAAGTCAGTCGCATTTCGTCTCCGTCGGAGAAGGAGGAAAGGTCAGAAATTCCTGAATCTTCAGCACACCATTTGCAAAGTACTGTAGTAGTATTGTCCAGTCGCAACGTGACTGTGGTCGCTCCGGTTTCCATTCCTCCAAAAAGTAGCTCTCCGACAAGCTCCTCAGACTCAGAGATAACTCCACCTGAAGAAGAGGCAGTCCCAACCATGCCGAAGGTTGCCAAGCCAAAGCGAAAACGTGACAGGAATGAGACAAGGTCTAAAGGTCGAGATGCTGTTTCCCCGTCCGGATTGTCCAGACCGTCGCCACCTGCGTCGCTTCATCCCATCCGCAAAATTGCGAAGGCAGGACGTAAAAAACCTGAAGCAGTTGACAACACCAATCCTGAAACTCGCAACTTGACCGCGGCACCCGTCTCGAAGATTCTCAGGTCTAATAAAACGAACGATACTAAGGAGAAGGAGAAAGCTGCTGTAACAGTTTCGAATGAATCAGTGGCTTTACCAGTCAAGCCTAAACCGTCCCTCCCATCCATTGCAAAGATTTCAAAAGCAAAAACCAAGGAGAGCCAAGCTGAAGGTACTGGTGCTGAAGCTAGCAGTATCCCGTCATCGAAAGCGCAGCTTGTCCATCATGCTGCTGACAATGGAATTTTTGTGGAGCCGCTGGCAAGGTCAAAGAGATCTGATCCCCTGGTATCTAAAGTACACGACAAGACACATAAAGTTGATAATAAGAGTACCATCGAGGTACCGCTGCAGGCTCGTGCTTCAAAACATTCGCCCCCACCACTTCCTAAGATAGCGAAGATAGCAAAACGAGCTAGTCGTGCTGAGCCAGCTGAAGATGGAATTTTTGCTAAACCGTCACCGCCAGGCACGTCGAAGGGGAGGACTCATTCTGTGGTATCTGAAGCGCACGACAAAGGCGTGAATGCTGACGCCATCACGATCACTGAGGGCCTGCCGCTCCAGGCTTCCGTTTCCGGTGCTTCAAAACAGTCGCCCACGCCCCTTCGTAAGATGGAGAAGAGAACAAAACGAGTCCGATTTCCTGAATCCAAGGAATCCACTCCTAAAAATTCAGGGGACTTTTCCAGTCTGCCTCCACTCTGCAAAGTTCTGAAATCCCTAAAACCTAAAATTGATGATAAGGAGCAAATTGCTGACGACTCCACTGCAAAAGTACTCGACCATCCGTATTCTGGCATTGGGCGTCAAGCCTACGTTCCAAAAATGAAAACAAAGGTAAGCATCTTTTCTTCCCAGCTTATCTACCATTCCTTTTGCGAATTTCCTCTTGCAGTGGGTTAATTACTCTGTTTGTTTTTTTTTACAGAGAGTTGATTGGGACAAACCTGATGAAATGGACTACAGTGTAGAAGCAGCTGACCCACCCGAACCAATTCTGAACCAAGCATACAAACCAACAGCCATTGCAAACGCCGCAGAGGACGGCGCTGTCGGGACGGCAAAATCGTGTGATGCATTTACAAAAGGTGGCACGAGTGATACTTGCAAACAAGGAAGTGGAGAAGCCGAGCTTAAGCTTGCATCCAGCCGTGGCCCTGACTTTGAAGTACCTTCAGCAACCAAGGACGAGCACATTCCTCAATCAGATACGGTCCGTCAGGTTTGCCCAGCTCTGTTGGAATCAGCCACTCCAGCGACTGCCCTTCAGCAACCAGACGCCATCATGATGCCACCAGCTGCTGTTCAAGAAGCAGAAGAACCTATTTTGGACCCACCTCCAGTGAACCTCGCTCTAGATGAGCCAATGGAACTTCCAAGCGCATCGGCAGAACCCCCAGATTCGCCAATGGAAACTGAGAGCGCACCACCGACGGCGGAGTCCGTTCCAGAACAAACAGAGGCTGAAAAGAAGTACTGGGCTTTGTTACGTCCGAACTTACTACTTCTCAATGAGCAGGAGCAAGAGCTGGACTATGGAGACACTGAGACAATAGAAGTAACTGATTTTGATTTAAGTCACCTCTGGCCGCTGTAGATGTAGAACTTTGATTTTCCATGAAAAAGATATTAGCTTTGGACGCCTTATTTCTGTCGAGTAAGAATACAGATTTATTCTAATAAAAATTAAATGGTTTAGGTTTTAGCATGGAAGTGATTTTAGCTTCTGCTCGTAGCAGTTTCTTCCGGTGCAATGTAAAGTCCTGTCAGTATATATCCACCATTGGGACTCATATTGATTTCTGGATGTGTTCGCTCCGGCTGAACTTGTATGTTCCGAAACCAGTTTTCAAAAATATTGAGGTTTATTCCAAGATTTTTTTCTTTGAGCCATGTGAAACATTCAGTTAGAGGCTGAAAGTAAATTCAAAATGTTTCGTTAAATTTTCATAGTTGAAGAAAGATATTCAAAGTATCTCTTTTTTTCGTTACCTCAGCATACTGGCAGTACACAACAAAAGGATTGGAAGATCCAAGGGAAGGTAGTAAATTTTCTAAAATGCTTTGTGGATGCTCCTTGGCACAGATAATGAGCCCATCGAACACGGTCGTTTGAAGAATATTAGCGGATTTCTCATTGTCCAAGCGATTTATACTCTTCCCTATTTTCGCATGTGACTGATGTGTGGACGAAACAGATTCTTCCAGGGTCAGTGCCGCATCAGCTGAATCAGGAGTCGCATCCGGGGCTCTTTTAGCTTTCTTTGGTAACGGTGGGCTTGAGAGGTCAGTAGACTCTTCTTCCGCTGTGTTGGCTAAGCTGGGCGTTGGGCGTATTATGTAGAAAACATCGAGCGTCTGGAGCGGATCCAGTTCTTCCGGTGTGAAGTTCATGTAATGTAAAGCTTGTCTGCAAAAAAAAAAAAATTCAAAACCGTCTTTTATGTTCTCTCAGTAATAATTAACTCTGGGGAGTCATAACTATTTTTGATTCTCAGAAGAACATTTCACGGAAAATCTTTGTAGCTCAAACCAAGATTATTAAAATGGAAAAATTCAGGCGCTATTTATAAGGAATCAGCAGTTACCTCTGTGGCGTACTTCCAGCGTGCACGTGGAGGCAAAGGCCCTGCCCGCCTAGCCTTTGTAGTACGGCTGCTATTACAAGACCCGAACAAGCCGTCTCGTAGACCAAGTATTTTCCTCCCGCATAGATATTTGAGTAGGTTAGGAGCTGTGACAATGAATCCGATCTCAAATTCCTATTCAAAGTAAAATTGAGTCAGTGAATGAAGAATAGAAAAAAGCATGAGTTAAATTAATCTTACATTATTTTGACAGGGTCCCTTTTGAAATAGTAATCAGCTATAAGGCTTAATGTTGGTTTGATAAAGGTAAGAACATCCGCATAGGCCCGTTCCTTCTTCTTGACGTATTTTTCCTGTGCGAACTCTGTCTTCTGGGCAAATGTCTTAGAACTAGTAATAAGAGTATTCAGAATCTCAGGCCCAGATACACCCTTCTCCCGTAACAGCATGATATCTGTTTTATTCAAAGCCTGGGCTTTACTATCGTCCACGATATTCCGATTGTCTCTTCGACTTGCACTTTTATCTGAAAAACGGGATGCAGTGAGTAACATCAAGCAAAAATATTTTCAAAGTCGAATTACCTGGAGTGAAGAGCTGTTCCTGAGCTTCTGTAGCAGGTTCAAGGAAGAACAACCTTTTCTTCCCGTTTTTCCCTTCTCCGTCGCGGCTCTGGAGGCGGAATACTGTGTAAAACGGAAGTCCGGCAGCATTTTGGAGTTCAATTTCTTGCTGACCTGATCCCTTTCCAAACCTCAGTTTTCTATAACACGGAGAAAGAGAATAAAATGAACCAATTACCTAGATTACCATGATTAGCATAAAAAAATACAGCCTCTGAAAAATAGGAAATTGATTAAGCATTCACAAATCAAGAAAACAGGAATAATCCCAGTGAACTTTTTCTTCGTATTTTTAGAAACCAAATACCAGAAATAATTAGAAAATTATCTTCGCCAGCGATTTTTAACATTTTTTTTCGACGCTTGGCTTTTTATTTTTCTTGAAGATTTTCCCGCTGCTGAAATTCAAAATCCAGAAAAAAATCAACTTACTCTTCCGCCTTGAATTCGATTATTTTGTCCTGGTCTCCTCGCTGAATGAGGACGTATTTTCCGTCGCTGATTTCGTCACCTTTTGACCCTTTTGGACCAGAGTCCATGACTGACAGGTGACCACTAGAACAATGCCAGGTGCAAAACGGAAGATTGACGAAGACACGTGGCTCGCTCGGCAGTCAAAGAAATTCAAATGTGGACAAGTTCTTTCCAATGTTTACGGTGAGAAATCTCAGAAAATAGGGGCGGAGTGCGACTGGCATCCTTCCGAATCTTGAACCAATAAGGTGGAATCATGATTTTGGTGGGCATAGACGCTGAGCTGAACCGATTACCATGTTGTGTCACTAATTTCCTCGTTTTTCTTTCAGAATCTACACTTGCAAAACTGCGACTTGGAACGAGAAATTATTTCCAGCATCCCACTGGTATTAGCCCTGCGGTGTCAGCGTCAGCTTCCTCGTCGAGTAACCACTTGCTGAACGCCAATTCTTCTGGTGCCAATAATGTCACCGATGGAAGTTCTGGCGTTCCAGTGTGTGATATGTGCTCTAATTCAAGGCTCAATGATGTCTGCAAGTGTTTTTACTGCGAGCAGCTGGTTTGCCACCTGAATTATTGTTGTCGCTGCAAATCCGGATTCTGTTCCTCCTGCTGCCTTCAAAAGTACGGTTTAATTTTCTGAATCCTATGATATTACTTAACCTTACGTTTCATTTTCTTTTTTACAGGTATGATGACAACGCTGATTCACTACTCGATAATTTTGTCTGCATTAGCTGCTTGCGAGTTCGTGACTGATGAGACTTAGAGGATGAAATAAATAGATTACCCTCATCCACCAGTGACTACGGATTACCAACGCTCCGATTGAACTTAGAATCGCTGACAAAGTTTTAATTTCGATAGCCTTTGGCCTGGATGTGTAACTTTGATGTTAATGAATTTTTTAAGACTGTTGTAAGTATCCGAAATTCCAGTTCATGCCGAACTGTAAGTTTAACGCTTTTTGTGCAATTCTTTTACCCCGTCATTACATAACTCCGAATCATGTTCTTAAGGATTAAATCGCTGCTACGCTGTTAATTACCAAGATAATTACTTCGCCTTTATTTTCTTTAAGTAGTAAAACTTAAAACGAAAGTATGAGAAACTCCAAACAGCTGGAGGTGGATCCGTTCGGTTTACTGAAAACAAAAAGAAAATAAGAAATTAGAACAGGTCAATATGTGATAGGCGGTTCAGTAAAGCAGAAAAAACACTGCTACACTAGGTTCCTCCAAAATTAAAATCTAGGTAAAAAAGTGTTTCAAAAAATCACAGCCAAAAGAATAAGAACTATTCAACTGAGGTTGTGAGATCAAGAAATTAATTTCGCACATTTCTACACCTGGACGCCAAGTAGTAAGCGAGCCAAGTTCTAACTATGTGCTAGAAAATAAGAAATTAAAATCAGTCATACATCAGAGCATTAAAAAACTAACAATTAAGTGCAAACTACCACAGCAAAAGGTAAGAATTAAGAGGCAAATCGTCACTTCACACAGCACTTCAATCTTCTCACCAGAGATTCGATTGCTTTTCAAATCAGCTCTGTCCATTTACTTTCCTCTCTTCAGTTTGCAAAAAAAAATAAATAAAGAATCGTATTGATATTAAGCGAGAAATTACAGAAATCCCGTTAGGATTCGCGGAATAGAATCCTAGCTCAATATTCATTTCAGAAACTCCGAATCGATTCCCCTTCAATATTACTGCGCAATAAAAATTCAGTAATCTATACTCTATTCATACTCTATAAGGGCTATGGAGCCAATGATATGAAGCATTTGCTCATGCTAGCTCACCTTCTTCCCGGCGGCTGCTCCGACCTTAGACTTCTTGGTTCCTCGGACCTTCTTCATACGATTCTTACGCTCCTTACGTTGCTTCCTTGTGGTCTTTGCCTTCTCGAAGAGTCCATGCTACACAGAAACAAGATAATTGTAAAGCACAATATTACCATATCAAGCAACATGAACTAGATTCTATAGTATTGACATACCCTGGCTAATCTGTATTTAGGCTCAAACTTCTTCGCTAAATCTAGAGTATCATAGATAAGTGCAAATCCTGAGCTCCTCCCACCTCCGAATACAGTTCTGAACCCAAAAGCGAATACAACATCTGGAGTGGTCTTGTATAACTTAGCCAGCTTTTCTCGGACTTCGGTCTTAGGGAGGGTTGGTTTCCCGGGATGAAGTACATCGACGACCATTTGACGCCGGGCAAGGAGCCGGTTTGTCATGAACTTCCTTGTTCGAATTGTGGCAGTTCCTTCCGACTGGAAAAGAAAACAGATGTAATTAGCGGCTAGCATATGACTATGACTATGAGGTACCTGACTATGACAATTGATCCTATTCTACTAGTGCACGAGGGAGGGAGGGGAGGGTATGCTAATGTACATTGGAAAATGACGGAGCTATTACAAACCTTAACACTCAAATGATTTGACACAGTACTCTATACCTTCTAGCTACGAATAATTAGTCTAGTACTTACCATGATTACTGATTTTTGCTCCAAATTGATAACAGAAATTTGAAGAGATCCGAAAACTGAATTTTCAAACTGATTTTTCAACGGCACTTTCAAAAATGGCCGGATCCCGCTTGTTTGCTCTCAAGGTCAAGGTTTTTGTTTTGAAAAAATTATTTTCCAAGTGAAATGTAATAAAAAAAATCCGGAAGTGAGAACTGGACAAGAGGTGGACAGCTGGAGGGTGGGGCCGAGTGGTTGATTAATTAAGGTAAGTTAATTAGAGTTGAACCCAGATTAAATTACGCTTTCTCCTTTCATCATCTTTACTCGTTTCTGATCGCTTTCAGCCCATTGGCTACGGTATTTTTACGAGGAATAACAACAGCTGTGAAGGTGATTTTTCTGTTGATTGAATTTATACATTTATTTTTCAGGTCATAGTTGAAAATGTCAACACAGAAGCCGGGAAAGGCTGCTGCTCCTGTCAAAGGGGTCACTACTGAGAATGAGGTTGAGAAAGCCAGGGATATGGGAGAATGGAGGAAAGTTCTTGATTTAATTGAAGCAGGTCGGGCAGGGAAGCCAGTCAACTCTGGGCCTGGTGACATACTCGTTAATTTCCTTCATTCCGAAGCAAAGCTGGAAATGTGGTTAGATGAGCATCAGCCTACGGATAAATATGTTTCAAAAGCCAAGTCTGCTCTAATTGATATCAAGAAAGGGCTTCAGCTTTGTCTAAGTCATGCTGGCGAACAGGTACGTAGACTATTAAGTTTTTCTATAACTATGTATCTACTAAATACATCGACTCATTCGCTTGTTTTATTTTTAGCTGAAAACAGATCTGAGAGTATTATTAGCGAAAATCTACTACGCTTCCGGTTTGTATGAAGAAGCAATAGATGAACTTGACAAGTCTGGTATTATGGGAGTAAGTGAATCAGGTCAGACTGTGAGGAACCTTCAGTTAATGGCAGAATCTCATGCCATCCGAGCTCATTGTCTTGAAAAGGTGACTGTTTTTCGTCATTTCGTCTGAGACGACTGACTAGGTGCAGACTCTTGATTAAAATGTATTTGAATTTGATTTCTAATGTCCAGGTTGGGAAGTCGTTACGTGGGAAGCATTACCTTGGCGAAGCAGAACGAAAGAAAGAAACCTTAAGGTGCTACAATCGTAGTGCGGATTTGGCCATCCAGTTCTTCCAAGGTCAAGAGAAACTTCATTTAGCAGTATACCCTTCTGTCGGTAATACTAGCTAGAAATTATGAAAATTCGAATTATTGACATGAGGCCGTTTACTTCCAGGTGGAACTACGTCACCCCATCCTCCTAATTTAGAGAAGAGACGTGCTTCCAGTCTACTGGATTCAGCAATTCGTCGGGGCCCTGGAATTCTCCTGGAAGAAGGAAAAACTGATGAAGCGATTCTCCGTTTTCAAAAACTCGTTCGTTCCTACGACACAAATTACTTCACTCCTATTCGTCTTGGATTCTACCGTCGTCTTGCTGAGATCCAGTTACGTCACAAATTCGTCCCAAGTAAACTTGCACCGAGTGAAATTAATGGATTACATGTAAAATATCATTCAAGCTCTGGTATTTTTACTCCTCAAAACCTATGGGAAGAAGTCATGCTAACACTGCTCTTGGCGTAAATACTCTAAAAAAAATATTTCAAAGCAAATACTGCATTGGATTTTATCTTTGCAGTCAATCATTGGTCGTAAAAGATGGGGTGCTGAATCAAGCTCCTGAATTTGAGAAAGCAAGAAAGTTGGCCAACACAAACGCAGCATTCATTTATGATCTTCTCTGCCTTGCAGCTGGGCGTTGGGGCCTCTTCCATCTAGTCAATGATGTAAAGTTTTGATTTTGGTGTTTACTTCTATTTTTTGTGCTAAAATACCATATTTTTTTTGCAGTTATTTGAACAAGCCCTGAAGTTTTCCTTTGAGGAACCCCACATCTGGTCACAATATGCTCTGAGCTTCGCTGCAGCCGGTCTCAATTCTCGTAAAAGTAGTCAAACAACTGTGGAAGCTGCAAATCTGAATCCTAAGCCGGTGCCGCTTCTTCTTCTCGCAGCTCAGCAGTTCTTCAGTCGCTTACTGGTGACTCCACTAAGCAAGCGCAGTAATAAAAATTAATTTCCTAAATTGGTATTTTTTTATGCAGACAGATGAAGGAATGGCAATCGTTAAACTAGCAAAAGAGAAGGAACTTGCTGCTGGAAATAGAAAACTATTAAGTCGTGTCTTACTGCATGAAGGGATAGGATACTTTCTCAGGTCGTTTGAGAAGCACATGAACCAACAGCGACTGGATGACCGTGCAACAGCCCTTGCATCTTTACAAGAGTAAGTTCACTCCTTTCTCAGACATTTTTTTTTCCGCTGTGGTGTGGGGCAGATTTTAACTGATCCTGTACAGGGCTGCAGAAATGGATCCTCTTGACTGTCTGGCTCTTCACTGGCTGGCAAGAGTCTATGCCTGGACAGGAAATATCAATGAAGCGTTTGAAGTAGCTGTGAAGGCTCTCCGTGCTTTCCCATTCCATCTTCCAACATTACAGCTAACCATACTTCTGCTCTCTGCTCAGCGGAATTACTCTGACGCATTGGCTGTGACGGAGGAGGCTTTAGATGAATATCCAGATCACTTGGGATTTTTACAAATGAAGGCAGCATTGGATCAGAAACTTTTTGGGCCAGATGTAAGTATTGAGCCACCTTACTTCTTTCAGGTTTTTAAGAATTGTAAATTCAAAATTTAGGCAGCTCTGTCAACGGTTCGGCAGATGCTCGTCGTTTGGAAAGGTCTTTTCGATGATGGGTTCGGCCTCAGTCGAAGTGACAGTCCAGTCTTCGGTGGGACAAGCGGAAATCTTCAGCTACCTTCTCCCACAGACCGAGATGGTGGATGTGAGTTAGTATGAAAACGATTCCAAACGAACAGTACTCCAATATTATAATCGTCATGTTTCAGCTGTAGCATCATTCCGCGCTGGATCGATTGCAGGATCATCAACAAACACGGGAACGCTGACCATTGGGTTCAGAGCAGACGCTGCACTATCAGAAATTGCGTCTTCTGTTAGTATGCATGTAAGTCGAATTCCTGTATTTTAGGGTCTAGAATATAGATTTAGTATCGTCGACTAAAATTCTTAAAACTTTTATTTTTTTTTTTGCACCAGGGATTCATAACTCAGGCAAGCGCTGGAGAATTAGCCTGGACAGCCCAAATAAATATATGGATAATGCTCACAGATTTGTACCTAAAACTTAACCAGCCAGCTCAGGCTGCACTCTCTATTGAAGAAGCTGCTCAGATTGCTTCAGCTCATCCTGACGTCTTGTTCTTAGTAAGTATATTTCCAAGGATTTCTACTCCAGTTGCATAATGAAGCTAATTTTACCGCACGGTACTTGGTTTACAGCGTGGACAAATTGAAGAGTACTTGGAGAATTATAGTGAAGCAAGGGTCTGGTACGAGAGCGCCGTAGGTGTAAAGCCAACACATGTAAAGGCTCTCCAGAGTCTTGCTCTCATGCAGCACTACTTTGGATCTCATCGCCTAGCTGAGAAAACACTTCAAGATGCACTCAAGTTGGATCCATATGATCACCACACTTGGTCAGTAAAAAGACACCTTTTCGCTCTTACATTTTGAAATCTGTCTAAGAATTTCTTTAACTTTTTCTCTTTCGCAGGTATAACCTGGGCAAAGTACTGGAGGCATTGAAAGAGTGTTCAGAAGCTGGAGACTGCATGGCTACAGCTCTGGAAATTGAAGCCATGAATCCAATACTCCCCTATTCAATCATTCCTATTTGTTTCGAGTAAGTCGATTTTTTCTATAGGATATAATAGTCATGTCTTATATAAAAAAACCCTATGACTAAAGTATTATGTGTATCCAAATCATGGAGAACAAATTTTTAATTGAAGACCCTAGTAAACAAAACTCGTTTCAAAGACACGGAAAAAGAAACGCAAATTCAAGAGGTAATTTCCAGGAATTAATTGGGCAACAAAAGGTTAGTGCCGAAAATTCATTTTATGGAACTCTCGCATCTTCTAATTTTACAAGCAAAAATAAGGCTTTTATCCATTAAGACTAAGAGCAGCGAACATCCAGTATGTTCATTTAGTAACAATAGAATCAAAAGACCGCGTCACGCCAGGAGTTCTGCTTCAATGCTTCTATTGTTGTAATGCCGAAAAGAACTACCTGGCGCGTATATGCTAATTAATCCTGAATCTCCGTTGAAGCTAAAGACGAAGGCCAGCGTAGGATTTAGAGGGAGGTGATGGCCTTGGTTTTAATCATGGTCAGTTCTATAAAACAACGCTAAAAAAGTTGTCCCTCCCAAAAAAATACCTATGAAATATTGATATTCCGCTTAATTTGCATAAAACGTAAACCATGTGCGAGCGTGGAGAAAAGAGGCCTACTTTCTTGGCATAAGTTTTCAGGTGGCGTCCTGGAGAAGTGGAAATCATTTACAAAGCTTATATAACATAACAAAAGCTGGAAGATCATGATCTGGAAAAGTGTAAGTCTGAATGTAGGGGAAAGCATTAAATTTAAAAATCAAATAATTATTTTTCAGCTTATTCTCGTTGCGGCTCTTCTCATTGTGACTGCGGCTGTTCCGCAAGGGATTTTTAGCACCAACTACCGAATTGCTCAAGCTCAAAATGGCTACCACGGCTCCTATGGTGGACGCATTCCTGGAGGCGTCCCAGGCGCTCGGCCCAGCGTGGATCCAAGTGCCTACTACTCAGGTGCTAACAGAGCAAAAATAAGCCGCATGCTCTCCAATTACTATTACTAAGCAATTTTTAAAACTTGTTCAGGAAAACTCTTTTAGATTTCTCTCGATCATCTGCATCATCTTATTTCTTTTAAATGTCGTATTACAGCAGAAGGGAATTCAGTAAAAGCCTATAAAAAACAAACTTATCCCCTGAAGGTGGGCTGATATCGCCCTCATGTAACTTAATAGCGGACACTGTCTTTGGTCTCACCAACTCTGTATAACCTGTCTGGTACCTGGAAACTCTTGACAAGTTCCATCTGTGGCTCCGGCTTGATTTCAATAACGTTGCTCTTCAAAAAGTCTATTCTTTTAAGCGTTTCCTTTATATCAGCCTCAACTGAGCACGGTAAATTCATAGATTCCTCATCTGACTTGATTTCTTGCAAAGTTGCCAACTTCTCTTCCAAAAATGGCAGCTTTTGACTTTCAAGTTCAAGCTTGTAATCAAAGAGCCTCTTTGAGCGAATTGCATTACAGTAAATGTCTGTCAGCTTGGTCAGGCATGTCTTCCGCTTCAACGGCTCATAAATCCTGAGAAAAAAGTTAAGGGGTCAAAGCCTGTTAATTACAATGTGACTGCAAGGACTTACTCAGGTAACGGTTTGTAAATCACTCCAATAATTGGAAGAATCCACTCAAACTTTTTGACGTCTTCGTCCCTGAGATGAGTGAGATATTTACGGCGCTTCTGTATTGCTTCCTTACACTTAGCCTTCGCCTGTCCTTTTGCATTTCTTGGATATTGTATGAAGAGGGCTTGGTAATTCCGGATTATACAGGTCAGCCTCGCCACTGGTAAAAAATAAACGCAGTAACACCTCGTACTGACATGTTTTACTAATATTTACACTATTCTTTCACCTTTGTATTCAGGGGACGTCTTGTCATATTTATGGCGCTTTGTAAGATTTACCAAATCTTCCGTGATTATATTTATGATGTCCTTTCGTCTGCCCATACCCACGGTAAAGAGCCTCCTCTCATCATCTGGTAACCTGTGACAAAGATACAACAAAACTGGTTAATGTTTTGAGTCAGTACCGTTAGAGGGGTATGTTTATCGGATTAAAATAGGATCTCACCGTTCAATTATATCAGCAAATGGTCGGTACTCTAACCGAATAGTATTAGGATCCACTGTCCCTAACGGCTTCGTATCGCAGGACCTCTGGACGTCCCATGTTGGACAGTCAGCCGGTTTGTTCCATTTGATAATGTCATGGAACTCATGCTTGATCTCAACCAGCTGGACAGAGCGGAGTGTACTGAACCTTCGAACACCTGTCCTCAGAGTCAGAGCCGCAATACATCGTAAGGACATCATAACGTATCGCCGAAGGCCAAGCCCAGCTGACCACCTTGGATTGACTGACCTGTAGAGAAAGAGAATGAATGCTAATGTAATTTTACACAAGTAATAATTATGCAGTCAATCGGTATTTCTAACCTTTAACTCACCTGTCGTGGAGTTGTGTGGTATGGGTGGCGCCCTGCCAAACGATTTGCCAAAAAAAAAACTTCGCTAACTTTGTTTTGATTTTTTGATTTTGTGAGGATACAAAGGACGAGGCCTGTTTTACTGTAAAAAAGACTCCGACTCCCCACTAAATTTTTCTGAATATTTTTTATTTGTAGCACCTCCTGTAGAATACCCTGCAACTTTTTCAAAAATAAAGAAATTCACCTCCCTTTGACATTTGAAGGTCACCAAAGGTCAATAAGCTGACCTCACTGATCCGGTCAAGTGATACGTCAGTCAAAAGAGCTAAGTGTCCTGATTCTACAAATATAATGCCGTTGAACTTTTCAATGTTTAAAATGGCCATCAGGGGTCGCCAAACTTGACGCTGAACATTAAATGACCTCTGGTGGCCATACTGCGCATTAAAAAGGTCAAGTGTAGTATATTTTTCGAATCAGGACATCAAACTCTTTCGATTGACTTATCGCTTGACTGGATCAGTGAGGTCAGCCCATTGTCCTTTGGTGACCTTCAAAGGTGAAAGGGAAACGAATTTTGAAAAAAAATGTAATTGGAAAAGTTTAAGGGTGTGATTCAGGGATGGTGTGCATATTATTAAGGTTTCAGAAAAATCAAACTGGGGTCATTCCTAAACGGAAATTGAGTACCATCCTTTAATTCTTTTTTGTATCTTGCATTTTTTTTACTGATTTCCCGCTCTACCGAAAAAATAGCGTCGAAGCAAAAGTAGAATAAATTCTTTTTTCCAGCGTCATCTTCGCTTTCTCCATTGTTTGATTCGAATAGCGATAGTTCAAAGAGGTAGCAAAACCCAAGGTCAGATGCTAAATTCTAATTTCTGAAGAGCTCTGCAGAGAGTGCAAAATGACTCAGCCCCTGCAAGTCTTATTTCTTTTCCTAATAGTTCAGAAAACGCTTCCAGTGTTATCAGGAAAATCGAAAGACAAGAATTCGGAGAAAGGAGACAGAACGGTTAAAACCGTAGACGGATGTCCCTACGATTACGACAACGGGAAATTCATGTACAAGTACACCAAGCCAGAAATCTGTAAAACCCTACTTCCGAAACCGCTAGCTGCTCTCAAACCTGAAAAGTCACCAACGCCATTCGGCATAATCCTTGAGCCGCCCGCAGACGACCCTGATGACCCTTACAACGGTAAATTTCAATTCAGAGGAATTATTCAGCTGATCACGTCGACGTCAGATTTTTTGAGCAGTTGTATTGAACGTTCTTGGAAACTCAACTGCTTTTATTGCTGGGGCAGTACTCAAGATTGAACGACTGAAACCTAATGGAAATGTAACAAATGAGCCTGCTGGTCATTTAGAAGGCTCGCTGTCCTGGACAAGCCAGTATTGCTGCTCGAATTCAAAATATCACGTAAGGGCATACCACTCAATCACAGCTATGAATTTAGAATTTAGAAATATATTGCCTCTTCCAGACCCTCCTCACATATTTTAGGAACGCAACAGCGAATGAAGTCCGGTTCAAGAAAATGAAATTAAAATGGTATCCAATGAATTTCCCAGCATCTCAACTTATTCTCACTGCAAAAATTTTTGCGGAAGTGGGAACAGGCATGAAATACTGGTAAAAATTTCAGTCACTAAAAACCTACCGTATTTCTTCGAGTATAGCGCGCTCTCGTCTACATCACGCACCACTTGTATAACGCGCAGCTGCTTGATCCACGAAGCAATCATGTATAGCGCGCATCTCGTTTATAACGCGCACCGTAAACAATTTCAAAAAACTACATTGTCGCCTCCGCTCTACCTCAGCCACTAAACGTGGATTTGAGAAAGCTGGCATTCACAGCTACCAGGAAGAGAACATGGATTCCGCAGCTTCTCACGAGAGTGACGATGATGTCGAAGAAAATGACCAGCCATCAACTGTGGAACAATGAAGAGTTGATGGGGGATGAATTCGACGGGTGGAAGAGTGACACCCTGGTCGACTAGAAATTAACATGGATTCTTTATTCACTACTGTATACTCTTTAAGTTTTGTTAAATAAACTGTACAGCCTAAGTCTGGAAAAGCGTTGTGGTAATGAAAGGTTGGATCTTGTATAGCGCGCATCTCGTTAATAACGCGCACCCCTAATTTCTTAAAAAAAAACTTGCAAAAAAAGACGATGATGTCGAAGAAAATGACCAGCCATCAACTGTGGAACAATGAAGAGTTGATGGGGGATGAATTCGACGGGTGGGAGAGTGACACCCTGGTCGACTAGAAATTAACCTGGATTCTTTATTGACTACTGTATACTCTTTAAGTTTTGTTAAATAAACTGTAGAGCCTAAGTCTGGAAAAGCGTTGTGGTAATGAAGGTTTGGATCTTGTATAGCGCGCATCTCGTTAATACGCGCACCCCTAATTTCTTAAAAAAAAACTTGCAAAAAACCTTAGATAACGCGCGCGTTATACTCGAAGAAATACGGTATTTCTATTTTAATTCTGACTTGCTTTCCAGGAAAATCAAGAGCGAAGCCTACAGGTACCCAATCCTGGCTCCAACTACTCCTGAAGGCTCCGATGATGGGTCCGAAGACTGAAGCGACGAACTAAGTTCTTTTGATTCAAGTATCTTAGTTGCTAATTCTTCAACTTAAATAATAATTTATTGTTGTTGAACAGATTAATATTATACTCTTGAAATGCGCGTTGCGACGACGTTATATGAATTCTGGTATTTTAAAATCATTGAAAAAAAGTCTAACCCTACGCTTGGAGTTCTTCACAGCGGTGCCTCTTCGTCCTCTCCAAAACAAATAGAAGTATACTCCACTTTTCCTGGGCCTGGAGAAGACGCTCCGCTTGCAATGCTAGGTGGGGAATCTAGCTTAAGCACATCACTGGAATTTTCTGGCAGAGATACGTCATCAACCGAGACGCTACTAGAACAAACAGACCCATCGACAGCAGTAGTTGAAATATTCGTATCATCTTCAGCAGCAGGAGGAGCAAATACAATGGGCACGAGGTTCGGAGTATTCGGAGGGTGGATGAGCGATACATTTCCCGGCTGCTCCACAGGACTTCCTTCCTCCGGCAGATCTTGGCTTGACTGCTCAGGCAATGTCACGGTGGTTACTGCTACCGAAGGAGGTTCCACTGAAACTGGTGAACAAAAAAATGAATTTATTTTACTTCTCTAATAAACAAATAAGAAAGGTTGTCAGCAATATCTTACCAACGGGGACTGCACGGATCAATTCTGCTCGAAGCGAAGGTAGAAAGGAATCAATTTTTTCCCATGTCAGGGCCCACAACTTTGTATACCCGTCAGGTGTGTGAAAAATCCCGGCTGTCTCCATTACAAGCAGTAAATTTTTCAAGCTTTCAGGAATCGCTTCCATGAGTAGCTCACTTCTCTCTGAATGGTTCATGTACTTATCCAAATACTCCAGGATTTGAAGCCAAAGCTTATTAAATCCTTCCAGTTGTAGAAGCGGGGTGAGGTGTTGTAAGAACACTTTGCAAAGCAATGTCGCTGCACGCATCCGGGTTTCTTCCATACCAGACGTATCGGTTGGGTTAAGCGGTTCCAGTAACTTCGACAGCAGTGGAAACAAAACCTGATAATTAAAAATGATTAAACTCGAATTATTTATTCATTTTCATTTATTTCTTTTTCTTTCTTTTTTCTTTTGTGAAAATTACCTCATTGAAACAAGAAAGCCATTCCAGTGGTGTCAACTGTTGCAAATCATGGACTAGGAGCGCACGCTGAAGGTAAGTTAGCGCGACTGTTCTAACTTGCTTCCTCGAGTCTGAACAGAGGACTACAATAGCTTGGAGTAGA
This sequence comes from Brachystomella parvula, assembly GCA_019776545.1. Classification (NCBI taxonomy): domain Eukaryota; kingdom Metazoa; phylum Arthropoda; class Collembola; order Poduromorpha; family Brachystomellidae; genus Brachystomella; species Brachystomella parvula. Next base: position 28,138 of record JABASM010000113.1, read on the forward strand.
GGCTTCCATCCAAGCGACCAGAGAGATGCCATTTCGTCGGCGTGCCCGGTGTCGGAAATTTCCTTCTGCCACCACTGGAAGATTTGAGCCGCTCTAGTGTGGAGTGTATGAAGCAAATCTAAGAGCTAAAATGAGCTTTCATTAATTTTTAAATTCAAGTATACAATATTGCATAAAAAATTGGAGTTTTTTGTCCCAACCTGTACAGACACCTGTTGACTCGCAGCAGCCTGATCTTCGTTATCACTTTCATCGGCGTCATAAGCGGCTGAAGCAACAGAGGCTGGGAATGATTTAGACTTGGGAATGCCCTGATCAGGATTCTTCTTATTCCTCTTCTTCTTGTTTGCAGGCCCAGCCTGGGTTGATTGATGAGTTGACCGTGTTCTCATTGTCGACGCCTCAACAAAAGATCTTATTGTTCCAACGCAAAGAGTGAAATTGTCTGGAGTTATGTGAGCAGCGTCACGGACTAAGAATGACAAGCTTTCGCAACTCTTGACAAGTGACTTTGGATCGGGGTAGAAAATTTGGCGTTCTAAAGTTGGAGTTTGCGTGAGAAGAACTCGGCGAGGGGATGCTGGAGGATGTCCTTGTGAACCAAGTTGATGATCCTCTTGTGTCAACTGCAATTTGAATGATTCAGAATTCGAGTTCAGCCACTTAATTCCTCAATAGCATAAAAAAAAATTAAGAATGCTTTACCAAAATCCAGCTCTGCGATGGGGAAATATTTCCTAATCGTGCATGCTCACTGGAATTCCGGATTTCCAGTTCGGAGTCTGACGTATACCCTCTGTCTGACCCACTCGAGTACCCAACTGGCCCGGTATACTGTGGAATCGGATCTTGTGAGAGTGATTGTTGCAGCGTTGCGCTCCCAGTCTTCAGGGAATGCATTGCCGGGGCTAGAGGTTTTGTTACATCAGGATTCGTTAGGGTTGATGGAACCTTCCCTGCACCCACGTATTCCAACACAGTGAAAATGATGCTCCATTCATCCATCGTATGGATATTGGCTGCTGTAGTTTTTAAAATCTCATGCAAGCCGAAGCTCAGTTGCTGACTCATTTGAATTACAGCAGCGGGTCGAAGGTAGAGCAAAATTTTCAATGACTGGAGTACCTACAGGAAAGCAAAAATGTTATCAATGAGATTTCTCTTGTAATTTAGTGCAATAAAATTTTCACTCACCACCGAACATAAATCTTCCTTTCTCATCAATCTCAAAGCAACACGAAGGAGACCAACGGTCGCTCGTTCCAGAATATACGGGGTGTCATTCGTGGATGATGCCATTATCATCGCAAAGAGATGCTCCCGGACGATATCCCAAAATTCTAAGGCCCGATCACGGTTTTGTATGGTAATTTTTAGTAATACTTCCAGCACGAATGCAGTTTGGTCTTCATCCATCTCTTTACGTTTTGGTTCAGGAACAGGGGAGGCAGAAATCAAAGCCTGAGAGCAATCAGAAAATTAGAAATTATTTCAACTTACAAATAATATAAACTGTTCAAGAGTCGCCGACCTCAAGGTGAATTAATTTTAGTGCAGGCTTTTTTTTTCAACATTAAAATAGAAAATCGTTTTTTCACTAAAAGCTTAGCAAAAAATTTACCTTGATCAAATCAAGAAGTGAATCCATCTGCAAAAACTTAGATTCGGATAAGAGAAGTTCTGGTCTACATTCTACTACCAGCACTTCCGTCTTCCTCTTGTTTTCTTCTTCTTCGGCAATAGAGGATTTGCTTCCAGGAGAATCTAAAGAGAGAAAAATTGATATAAAATCTGGGTCACTTCATTAGTGCGTCTTGAACAACGTGGGAAAGGGTAACTTTTGGGGCAATCAACAAAAATGGAAAAGGTGCAAAAACGCCATATTTCGGGTTTTTAGAAAAATTGTGATTAGAATTTTCCAACACAACAGAAAGCTAAAGGGTGTAAAATTCGTTCGAAAAATGAAAAGGTGGAATTGAAAATCTTATTTGAATCTTATTCTTATACTGCTTACCTGTGCTCAAAGCTATGTAGGAGTAGAGTGAGGAGAAGAGCCCTGTCTCCTGCCGTGGAGCTGAAATTTGGCTTCGTCGAATTAAAGATACTCTTCCTGACGGTTCTGTGAAATCCTCCGACTCCGTTAAGATCTTTGGTAACACTTGAAGTTTGAAGAGTGAGATGAGGCAATCCACAAAATTTTTCCACCCTTCTCGCAGTATATCACCGTGTCGGTGAACCAGCTGGAATACTTGACGACAAGAGGACTGAGCCTTAGCATTACTGAGATCCGGATTCCCAGAAATCAGTGTTGTGAATTTACAGAGGGAAATAATTAGATTATCAAAGACATCCGACATTCCATAGTGTGCTGAAATCGTGGCACATTTCCGAAAGCCATTTAGAGCTTTCGCGGCGATAGCTGTGTCACTGGTCTTGTCGAATACGTATGAGAGGGCAGCCACGATAGGGCCCCAGGAGAGAGAAAAAAGGTCATGATCAAATACTCCCTCATCGTTTCCAGCAGGTGTTTGGAACTTGGCAGTAGGGCCCATTCCACGGCGAATTAAAACCTTCCATAAGTAGTTCTCTTTGACTATGCCCACTTGTTCTGCAGGCATGATGATTTCCTCAGACCTGAAAATTTTGAATATCTGTTTAAAAATACATTCCGTAAAAATTATGTAGTAAGATTTGACAGAATGAAAAACATAAAAATATTTTTTATAAAATGGAAAATGCCGGTACGGCAAGAAAGCCTTACTTGATTGCGTTATAAATTTCTTTGAGCATGTCTGGATCGAAGTCTTTTCCACCATTGCACCCTTTCAAGTTGTTTTTCAATGCTTCAACACTCATGGAAGTCCCGTTCTTCTTGACGTTGCTATTGTGCTGATCGACATTTAGCATAATGACTTGGTAGGCAAGGATATATGCTGCGTCGACGTTTGCAAAGGGATTCCCATTGGAGGAGCTCCAGTGAGATGCAAATTCCTCTAAAATAAGAGCAATGGGCCCTGCTTCTCCAGGAAGGCGGAAAGTTTCCAGAAATATCCTCAATGCTTCATCCACACGGAGTCTGGCGAAATCGAATGAACAGACGAAGGCGTGGAGTACTTCGCTGTATTTCCGGTTTGAAATGTAGTCTCCAATTGCTTTTTTATCCAATAGCGGATTCTCGCGCAAAAATGCTGCCATTTCGTTCGGATCGAGTGGGTCCTTGAGAATTCTATGAGCCTGAAGAAACTGTATCCCCTTTGAAGCATTTGTGTTGAACTGATCAGACCCGGAATGAAAAATCTGGAAATTGAAAAGCCATGAATTTAATTCAAAATTACACGTATTTGTCATAGAATTTATTTGACTAACTTTTTTCTTATGTCGAACAGCCATCAGCTGCTCGTGAGTCGGAAGCTGGGCCTCGTCTGAATGACTTATCAGGCTTCGTTTCCTGTGGCCAGACTTCATTTCCCCATCGACCTCAGAAGATCCCAGAATATTTCTTCCTGTGAATACTTCAGCTCCACGTGCAGGCGAAGCAGGGTCTTCGTGATAGAATACTGAACAGTTGGATTCGTCGGATCCGCAAGAACTGGACGAATTCGGATTCGTCGTTATGCGTTGAGTACAATGCCCTTCAATCCCATCCAAAATTGATACAAGGCCATCGAGGCAGAGGAGATGCGTTGAATTCGGCCCTGAGTGCAACGGGAAAGAATTCTTCGACAATAACTTCGTCGTCTCTTCAAATAAATTCGAGCAGAATAAATCGCAGTCGTAGTTGAGGTAAAGCTCCGTAGCAAAGCAAGGAAGTTTCCACAGCTGGATTAAAAAATCTGAACACATAAAAGAAAGAAAAAAATTGTTAAAATTATCCTTAAAAGCGGCACTGGTAGTTACCAAGCGCTATTTCCCGTTGCTCGTAGTTCCATTTGCCTTGTGCCTGCTGTCCGCCTCCAGTGCCAATAACCCCCCCACTCTCAGTTATCAGCTCTCCCATTTTGATGATGAAAGCTTCCAGCTGATACTTAAGTGAGTATCGCATATTCTCGAAAATAATGAACAGGATACGCAGACTGCTAAGTAGAATAGAGCTACTCACAACCGCTCCAGAGGAAGATGGTGGGAAATAGCTGAGCAATGCAATGAGGTTTTTGCAAAGCTCGTTCTTCACTTGAGACATGATTGGAGTATGCATGCTAATAGCATCCACACCAGTTTCCACTGACACGAGAAGGAGCTTCAGTCCAAGGTGGATCATCACTTCTGAATTCTGCTTCTCATTCGGGTTGACGAGGGTGAGGAGAAAACGAAATAATTCACGGACACAGGGTATCCCGTAAGGAACTGTGATTTTCCCACGATTGGAGGTTGAGGCTATTGTGGGTTTTGTCCATTCCTCTTCTACGGTTTTCAATGCGTTATCTATGACTACTTGCTGGTTCTCAATCGTGAACTTCACCTGCAAATAAAAGAATAATGATCATAGTATTAAACAATGTTAAGCAATTAAAACATCATCGTGTACTTACGCCGCTAGCATTTTTGAAATCACTGTTAGAACGGCCGGTAACTTTTTCTGGGGTTGGCTCTTCAATGTGGATCGTGGGGGGTTCTGCACTGTGATCGACATGGGGTTCTGGTGTTTGAAGTTGAACAGGCTCCTCAAGCCTCACTGGTGATTCTGGTTCTAATTTTATATCACTGCTGTCGGATGCTGCAACTTCCCCTGTATTAGGCTCCAATTCATCATCTAATGGAGTCTTGACGACAGCAGTCTGTTCCTCGGTTGAAATTTCGGTAACGACTTGATCCACAGGAGGGGTAAGCACCTCAACCGATTCTACCGGTTCTATTGGCGTTGGTGGAGTAATTGGCGATGGGTGGTCGAAGACGATTTGCGGTGCTTGGGCAGGTATAGTTTTATTGTACTTCTTCATTGACTCAACCGTTGGGAATGCATGAAGCCGAGAGAAAAGAAGACGAATCATATCAGTAAGAGCCGTCTCTGCTGATTTTCGAAGCAACTCATTTGCACGGTCAATAAAACACATTCGAAAGCAGGCTTGCATTAATTCACAAACACTCTCATTGGACAGAAGCTGTCCAAGTGGGCTTAAGAACAGCCGGTGAAGAACCTAGAATTTCGATGCCAATCAGGATTCTCGAACAATTATTTCACGTTGGGTTTACGCTTACGTTCAGAATCTTCATTAGTACAAGTTCGTCCGAAGCGGAGTCCGTTGAAACAAAGTGGGCATGAATGACTGCATCTGTAATTGCTTCAACTGCTCCAGCAGACCCATTGGCTTCATTGATGATTTCATACGATATAAATTTTTCAATTGCTGAAAGAGCCAGGGCTGTGACCGGTCCAGACGTTTCTTCTGAGCGAATTACATCAAGAAATGGTACTAGGAAATAGCTTGCGTCTGCATTAATCTTCATGCCAGCTGACTTGCATCCACTGTCCAGTGATTCTTTCAAGGCCTGAAGTTTCCGTAGTATTATGTCTGATTTGGACTCCTAAAAATCCCAGAACCGATTCAGTACAGATTTAGAAGTTAGACTACAGGTTACTGCATTGAATACCTGCTGATGTGACGCCCATCGTGTTGTTCGTCGCAGACTAGCGATTATTACGCAAATCTCACCCCGGACGACCACCAGAGCTGCTCTATGATTTCTTCGTGGTGACATCGTCCTCTTCGCAGATGTCAAAATTCAGACCTAAAACAAAAGGATTTACAAAATGCAAAAGCACATATTTATATCAGGCAACAATAAGTCTACTCCTTTTTTTTAACCGTAATTACCTTGCTTTGGCTTCGAGGACGTCCTCGGACTAAAAGTGACACATCAACATAACCGAAGAGCAGCTGACGTGCAGACTGAAGGAGTTGCAGCAAAAACTACCACCACCGCATCCCCAACCACCACCAACACACTCCACCGCCACATCAGTCGTGCGTGTAGCCGCAACTTTTCACTAACGGTAGGAAAGGAGCTCGGCTTTTGCTGTAAGAGTGCGTTTAGATTTTGCCAACACACGCTCGGCCCTTATGATAGGAGAGGGCGAATACGGCGGCCTGTTACCGCCATCTACGTTTTTAAAATCAAAACTTCTGTTTCACTTTTGTTTTGCAAAATAAACTTCCGTTTTGCAAATCAAAACTCATTATCAAATTGCATATCAAATTAAAAAGCGAAAGTGAAATCGGAAGTGAAAAGTGAAGTTGTGAATGAAAATGAAAACGGTTTTTCTCTTGGTGGC
>JABASM010000114.1:0-34247 GCA_019776545.1 Brachystomella parvula
GGGGGGGGGGGGGGGGGGGGGAGGGACAGCCGCGTCCTTGTTTTCTCTCAACCTAGCCATCAATAATTTAACCAGTATTCTCAGCATTGAACTCTATAGTTCCCAGGCTGAGCTCGAGTGATGAGTACTTAAGGCCACGCTACAATCTGTAAATTGGAGAGTTTTTTATCTGATTTCTGTTTATCAGGTATGATAAATATTAGCGGAGATACAATTTGATATTCGCAAAAACTGTCCAATTATTCATTGATATCTTCAGAGTCAAATGACGTGCGGACGTTATTTCATCGATTTCATGAGACATGGAAGTCATCAGCCCTGGCCTAATGCTTTGCTTTCACTCTACCAACCAAAACCTAAAATTATTTTATTTCCTGGACTAGAAAAAATACGAAGACCTATATTTTCACGCTTGAGTTCAACGGCTTTTCATTGAGGTATTCTTTAAACAGCTTTCTGAAGTCTTCAACATTTTTCTTGTAGTGAAAATTCATCGAATTTGTTGGTGTGCTCATTTTACAATCGTAGGCGTTCCAGGCTATGAATTAAACACTTAAAAATTGATTCATGGTCAACTGGGCGTTTAGAAAACCTGAAGGTCAGCAGGTGGGGTTCGCGAAATAATTTCAACCGTTAAATGAATTTCCTGTAAACTCCAATATTTCCTCTATCCATCAGAAAAATTAGACTACATGGCGTTACACACTCGAGTTAGGTGATGGATCGCTATTTGTAAAATCATCCAAGGTTTTTCAGCAAGGGCTAAAAAGAAACTTTGATAGCGTTGATCTGTTATGCTTAAAAGAACTAGGTAACGTTTAAATTAAAACAAACCTCTGAGGTTCTTCAACAGAAAAAGAGGTACTTACGAGTTCAGGGTTCCCACGAGTAGGGGAGCGAGTAAAAGCAGCGGAAGACGCACCGAACTCCTTCTGACCTTGGGGTGAGCTGACACTCATTTCTCGCATTTTGGACTCAAGGTCTTCTGCATAGTCCCTATATTTCGTAGTTTTTGGTATTAGAATAGGTGAATTGCTTAATGCAGCCAGCTCGTTTGCATTCTCATCGTGTGAACTGCTGCCAAGTCTGAAACCACTCGAACTTCGACGAATTCCAATTTCACCGGTAGCTACTGAATTTCCAACTGGGGAGGGCGTAGTGGTTGCGGAGGAAGGGGTACTCGCTCGCCCATTCGCTCTATCTAATGATATTCCTCTTGGTTTAATTCCGATGACCGGGGGTGGGGTTGGAGTTGCACGAGCTGTTGTCCTTGACCTTGGTTTTTGTTGGGGCAAAGGTGGCTTAAATGCCCTTCCACGTGCAAACGAGTTGAGGGGAGGGTCGCTTTTACTACTACCACTTCGAGTCATGGCAACTTTGCTCGCATCAAGCGGATCTAATGGATAGCTTTTATCAATCCCAGCCAGTTGTCGACTATAACCTCCACTACCATTCATTGGCCCAGTCGGGATTCCTGCCAGGCCTCCCTTTCGACGATCTTCAAACATTTGCCGAACCTGTGGTGATCATAAACAACAGGAATAAAATCCCAACCGTTTAATTACAAACCCCAGCGTCATACCTTTCCAGCCCCAGCGCCTGTCGCACCTCCCATACTTCCTCCTGACATTGGTGTATTCCTTACAGGAAGTCCTGTAACGATGTTATTAATAATTTCGATGTCAAAGATTCTATATAATGCAAGAGAAAATTAGTATTTATTGACTCACCGTGCTGCGGAGTATTAACTTTTGATGAATTTGATGAAAAATTTCCTGGAGTCCTGTTTGCATTGCTGTATTTTGGTGGGACAACGCCAGACAAGTTCCCTTTCTGCATGGCTCTCTGCTGCTGACTGTCGATCATTTGAAGAAGCTTCTGCTCCTTCTCTTGCATCTGCTTTTGTTGAAGCTGAGCCTATGATTGGTCAAAAATAAAAGCAAATGTAATCGTGAGGCTCTGTTGACCTTTTTTTCTAAAGTTCAACCCTAGCATCGCCATATAGAGCAAAGAGAAATGAAAGGGTTCCCTTATATGGCAAATTTTAATTCTTCACAATAATTACAGCAGACACGATCTTATTTCACACTGGCTTCAAGTGTCTTCTTATGAAAAAAAAAGAGATTTATGGAAACACGAAATAAAATTTCAAAAGCATTTCAAAATTCTTTAAGGTTAGCAAGCGAGTAAAAACAGATACAAAATAGTATTTTTGTTTCGTACGAAATCCAGGCAGTTGGACATAGGCTGCCAGCAGGATGGGTCAAGAGAGATACCTTTAAAATGGAGTCATTGATCGCCCGAGATGACAGTGGCTGCTGAGAATACATCCCTACAGACGCCATTCCCACATCCTGAGTTCTTTATGCAGTCCTTGCACAACTATAACTGATGCCCTAGCTCTATGGTCTGATACCCACGTTGGCTGACTAGCAAAGCCTAAAAAGTAGACTCCCTCTTCATGTACACCAGTAATACTTCCTCTTCTCCTTGGTTCTGAATAAGTCAATTGTTGGGCTTGGGCTGTTAGAATGAATCTCAATAATTGATCTCCTTCGAGCGGAACGAACGGACTGTATACGTACGCCCAAACTTTATAAGCTTTCACTCCCTTTTCCTTATAATACTGTGACTTGCTGAATTAAGGCTCACGATAATGGAGTTTAATCCAAAAAAAAAAATACGATACTTTTTACTAGAAAATAAAAATTTCTGAACTTGCTCCCTAATAAGTTCTAAGAAATCTGGGAAACCGTTAAAGTTAACAATAATATTCTAAAAACTTCCAGCAGTAAAGCAGGAACGGCTTGCGTGACAGTTTGCAAAAATCGAACTGAATGTTTTAGCATTCGCGAAAAAAAAAGAAAGAGGTCCGATCGGTGATATAGCATGACAACTCCCGTTTCTTGGGGTAACATCGTAGCGTACAACAAAAAACTTCCACTCATTTGAAGTGGATTTCAGCGTAATGAAATGGAGAAGGCTTCTCGGATTCATCCTTGTTCCAGCTACGGGGGAAGCAGGAGGGGTTGGTCCGTCGGTGGATAGGGGTTCCCATCGAATAACCAACAGGAAATTCAATTTATCCTTTTCAGGCGGTATTCAGTTTTTTTTCTTCTGTCAATCATTCATTCCTTAAAAAAATCCTCCAAAAAATTCAAGGACAGGGGTGACGCTACCGAGGGAAATCATTTCTTTAAGCCATTTTCTTTCGGTCAATCAATATATAACACGATTTTCCATGTTTACTTTGGACAAATAGTTGCGATGTGAGTGTGAAAGCGAGTTCTTTGAATATATGATTGCTTATTCGCTGCTTGCTTTTCAGATCAAGTAATTAATGACTACTATTTGTCCCATCCATCGCCTAACGTTGACTACGAGGAGACAACGGAAAATATATAATGGGTTTTAGCCCAAGCTTCCCCCAGAGTAAAAATTTTTTTAAAAAAAACCCTTTACAAAAGCGAATTTATAGTTTATGATCGGAAATATTCTTTGAAAAGCAATTTTTTTTGCAGAGATTTTAGCTTTAAAGTCTCTCTGTGCAATGTCATTGTCAACTCAATTTTTGTAGATCGATGATATCTGGGCAATTTATGTGTATCGATTCAGTACACCATGTTGAGCTGAAGAGGACTCTTGATGGGTACAATTAAATTTTCAGAAAAAGCCTTATAAATTATTACTATCAAGTCTAGAAAGGCCTAGAACAAATAGCAGTTACGCAAAAACGGATTTAGAGATAGAAATGCAAACCATGGCGTCACTTTGAGACGACCTCCAATTCCTTAATAGGACATGGCAGATGAAGACAAGAAATTGAAAATCCTTTAACAATTTGGCCTAACCAGAAGCAAAGTAAACCCACCTACACACCCAGCATTCTGTCATTGCTGATGAAGGGAAATTTTCCATATTTTATGTTAATTCGAAATTCTAGAGAAGGCAATGACAAATGCCGCAAAACACAATCACAGCAGACGCCGAATCTATGAGAGCATCGAAATCGACGTCAGCGATTAATTGAAATTTGTAATTTGACAGTTCTGTACCGGTATTCACACCAGCGACCTTGACTCCGTATATCCAAAATAATAAATGGCTGGAGTTCGACATAGTGAAAGAACCGTCAGCCGCCTATTGAAATTGGCAGTGCGAAAAAGCCTTTACACGACATGAAATATTGGGGTTGAGCTGGACACAATGGCACCGGAACCGGGGTTCCGTTGCCTTGAAATTCATAGTAAAGGAGCTATAGAACCAAGTGAGGGTGATTCAAAGGGAGCTTGAAATATGATTGATTAATATACTTTCTTACCTGCATGCCTTCCAACCTTGAACCACCTCGGAGCATCTTCTCGCTGCTTGGGGCTGATGTTGACTGCGGCATGTCAAGTATACAATTGAACGGGAGAGATGAAGGGTCGCACTAACCAGAAGCAAAAAAAATAAAAATATTTAGAGCTAATTACAGCATGCTATGCAGATAAGGAACCGGTTTCTTTCACCGACTAAAAATGAAAATCCTACCCATAGACAACAAATGAAGGGTTTTCTTGTGGAGGAAGGGCTGGTGGAACGGATCGCTGCTGTATGAGTGCCGTAGATGGTATCTGAGAGAACAAAGCTGGTATAACCTCCTACAAAATTAGCTAATCAATTGAGAATGAAATCGATGACATAATTCGATCAAACAGAAAGCCAAATAAAATAACACCTTGCTCTGCTCTTCTTGTCAAATAATAACTTTTTGAACGGAAGCCACATTATTTTTTGCTCTCATAAAGACAGAACCCCAACAATAAACACCCAGGTAACACAGGTAACAGGAGATGAAATGAAATCATCACAACAATATTTACCAGTAAGTAGTAGGTGGGTAGGTGGTGGATTGTCTTCTCTCATCAGCACCTTTCCATCAGTAGAAAATGCTTTCCAACAATGCTACAATAAATATAGGAAGGATGATTCATGAGAATCACCCCTTCACGGCTTAATCATTCCAAATACTTTTTTTTTTCTTAGAAACTGGAAAGATGATGCTGGCACTGACTCAGCGCAAATGAGGGCCAACTTGGCACGGTCAAGGTGACACAGCAGGCAGCGGTGGTCTAAAAGCGCTCCGCAGCTCCGCTTTAATAATAAACTGGAAATAAACCCCGTTACAGTTTTGAAGGTTCAGCAGAAGAGACCCTTTTTTCCTTTGCTGCCTTTACTATCGGGGTTACCCAAGCAGGTAGAGAGCTGAACCTTCAAAACTTTTCAGTTCTACTTCGTTCTCGGATTTTCTTTCTCGTTTACTAACGAATTTAGAGTTGACAAGGTTTCATAAAGTGCTGAGGTGAGAAATGCTGGAAAGAATCAGCGTTTACGCAGTATTCATTTCAGTCCCTTACATTTGATTAGTTTTTAGCGTTTTTACCGTTATCGTATTGTGCAACCCATCTTGCTGAGTTGCTTGCGTTTGCTTCACACCAAGAGAAATTTTTTAGCGCGAAAACCAGACTGTCCATATGTTGTCACTTCCACTTCTGAAATTTTATCAATTCAATTCTGAAATTGCAAAGAAGATTCTTTGCTGAAATTGATACTAATCGACGTTCATCGAGTGGCCGTTAGTCGTTAATATTTATTTTCAAGTTATAAAAAATAGTACTAGGAATATTGAGCACGAATTGAGTTTTCTTGTTGGGCCAGAAGAAAGTATTGACCCCTTCGAAGTGTCTGTCTTGTAATTAAAGTACAGAAATGGAAATAGACGACGGTACGAGCACTTTTTTTGACTAGCTTTATCTTCAAATACCTTGACTTAGATTCGGTTATAAGAATCAACCCCTCATTCCTTATGCTTCAGAATGCTTGAATTAGTTACTAATTTGATGACTCTTCCATGTTGTTACCTTAATTTGAATTGCTCCTTCCTACTGACTTCACGAGGCGAAGAACTGAAGAAACTAAAATCTGGTTCTGACTATTATTGATTTTATTTTTATTCACAGCACAAGATACTAGCTCAGATTTTGAAGAAGAGGGTGAAGGACAAGATCCGAAATCCTTAAAGGATCCCCAGAAGAAATCTCACGCAGAGCTGAATGCCCCAAAAGTTAAAGACTCAGAACTAGAAGATCGTACTATCTTCCTTGGGAATGTTCCAAAAGATATTAAGAAGTCAAAATTGAAGCAAATGTTCAAGGTCTATGGCGACATCGAAACAATTCGATACCGTGGGGCGGCACCGGCAAAACCAACTCTGCTCAAGAAGATCGCATTACGAAAGTGAGAATTCAGAGACTTGATTGAAAAAGTGATTGAGAATTCCATCGTCTGCTGTGAATGTCCTTAAGTTGCTGTTTCCGTATTTTCAGGAATGAGCTTCACCCTGATAGTTCCAGCATCGTCGCATTTATACGGTTCAAGACACGGAAGGAAGCCAAGAAAGCTGCGAAGAAAATGAACGGATTTCAGCTTGAAGAGCATTACCTTAATGTTGACATAGCCGGTCGCAATAAGAAACCGGATAACAAAAAGGCAGTTTTCGTCGGAAATTTGCATTGGAGTAAATTAATAGTATAACCATACCTATATCCACTCATTTATGCTTCTCTTTCCCTCACAGAAATATCTGACAATGAACTGCGAGAGTTCTTTACAGAGTGTGGACCAATCAAAGCCGTTCGTATTGTGAGAGATGCAGCAACTGGAATGGGGAAGGGCTTCGGTTATGTAAATTTTAAGGTAGTCATCAACCACCAGTTAAATATAACAAACTAGATCATAAAATGATTCTACCACAGGATGTAGAATCAGTAGAGGCGGCTCTGAGACTGGATGGCAAACAGCTAGGGAACCGAGACGTCCGCGTGAAGCGTGCTGTGAAGAAAGAAAAACTTAAGCGTCAGAGCCAGGGTGAGCGTCAGCGAAAGAAGGAAGGTAACACTCACTCCACACCCCAAAGAAATCCCTCTCAGACAACCAGCAGCCCTTCGTCTTCCGCAAAGAAAGTATCAAAAGCTAGAAAAGAAACTTTTAGTGGAGACTTCATTTCTGAAATAGGAAAACTGAAGGTAAGCAACTCGTGACAAATAGAAAGTTCGTAGGTTCAACATTCTGATTAATCTGCAGAGAAAGCAGAAGAAGCCTAACAAAGGAGAACTGAAGAAGGCAAGGTTAGTAGAACATCTCACTGGAGTCAAGCGTTCCACGAAACAGTTCTTCGCAAAGAAACAGCGGCAACGGAAATAATGCATTTTATTTTGTATCAATTTTTCCAATACTATACATTTTGAATGCTGAGTAAATCCAGCCTACAACACGGAATTTGTCAAGATGTCAGTCCAAATCCTTTAAAAAATAGGTCCGAAGAGCAGTGGATTCTACCGAACCGCTAGCCGCGGTTAGGAATGGTCAAACGCTGCACTTCAAGCTAATCACGGAAAGAGTCAGGATCATCAACTGAATTTTAATTAGATATTTTATTAGTCTTTTTCCTTTTGTTGCTTTTTCATAATTTTTCTTAATTCTTCGGGTAGAAGATTACTATGAGACTGGTAGCAATTACGACAGAACCTTACTGTGAAGAATACACTACAATCCTGACAGACTGGTGTACGGCAAATCCCACAATTGCTTCCCAGCAGAAGAAAGTTGGCATTCTCACCTTTACTGAAAGGATCTCTCATTACGTAGGATTTGTCGAGAAATGTAACAGAGCGACAGAATGGGGCGGTTATGCCGAAATAGTGATACTCCTCACGAAGACCACAGATCCCACACTCGAAGTATTTTTTTTCCTGTTGACTAGGATTCGTAGTTTTGCTTGCACTCGTACTTGTTCCAGCTTCCATTTCCTATGGTTTATTTCTCTTGACGTTTCTCTTTGAATAATTCTGCGGGCCACCACGGAGGTATTTCTAAATGAACTGCGTGATCACCTAGCTTAAGCTCTGTTGCTGATATGGCGTCGTCCACTCGGGTAAGAGCCAGACCGAATGAATTTACGATGTTACGGACTTTAGCAACGGCTTTACCGCTTTGGTTTGTGATCTGGAGGGTTGATTTGTCTACTTCGGATGTGATCTTAACGTCTTCAGAGAGCCTAACAAAAAAATAATTTTTTTTAAAATTAATCTGTACGGCAATTTATATTCGTTTGCTAGTTGACGATACCGAAATGGCATAAGACGCTTTCTCACGACTCCAGTATGATGAGTTCGGGCTGTTAATTCTTGTCCAATGTAACACCCCTTCTGAAAATTCACACCGTTCAGGATATCCACGTTGGATTCTAATGGGAAGGAACTTCCAACTGGAAAGTCAATGATCCCTTCTCCAACACCAAGAGAGTACAATAAAATCCTATAGTTAGCTTCGCTCGACCTTTCTAAATTGAACTTGGCGTCCTTTGCTTCAATAGTTTCTTGTTGACAAGGGAGAATAAGCCTCCAACCTAAGGCATCGAGTCGGGGATCACGATGTACACTTTCCCTGAGCTGAGGATCCGGAGCTGTCGTACTTTTTTGATGACTTGAAGACTCGCAACAGCTTAATGATGGACCAGAACGTGAGCCAAGGGGAATATGACTGTGACTGGGATCCCAGATGACCCAAGGCTTCCAGTCTTGCCCTACGTCGTCAATTTGAACCTTACGCCGGACACGGTAGAGTTTTAAATGACGGATCAGAGTCTGTTGGACGCTAGAGTCACATTCAATCAATACGTTGTCCTCGGATGATCTGTAAAGAAGCGTATCAAAGAGTACTCGACCTCCCTGGTTTAGAAACAGAGCAAAAATGGAAGACTGGGAATCCAGCTTCTGAATGTCGTTAGTAATAAGCCCTTGGAGGAAAGGAAGTGATTCCGGGCCGGATACTCGAATCAGACTCCTTGTTTCAAGTGGTGTGAACACTAATTCCGAGCGATTTCGTACCAACTGTCGCTTTTGACACCAGGAAACTCCAAAACGATTGAAATGTCCAAGCGAAGTAGAAACCCTGAACATTTTTACTCATCCTCTGATCATCAGGAAAAAATTAAAAAAAAAGTGTTTTCCTCTTCTCTCTCAGTCAGCATTTTGGAAAAACCCTCTCGCGCTCAAAAGCGAACCCTCATTAAAAGCACGGGCAACCAGAACGGTGTACTGGTGGCTTTAACCCTTAATCGCTGATTTCCGGATAATTTGGTCTGAAAATCAGGTAAGAGCTATTTTTTTAATGAGTGCAGCTTATTTTTATATTGAGGAAATTTGTTACTACGGTGAATTTCGTCTGCTTATGTCCTGTTTAAAATCAGCATGTGTCCATAACTGCACGCTAATTTAGCTGGCAAAGTAAAGTACGGCGGCGGTGTCCGCTGTTCTGTTCCTGGCGGCTGCTGACAGAAAGATCTGTTTCTGTCCTGTCGTCGTGTTTTTCGTGAATGATTCGGCACATTTTCAATCAATTGTCTTTACGTTTACTGATATAGATAGATTGTCGCATAATTGACATCATCATCTTCAACCGTACTAACTGATTCAACCGCACGTATGTCTTTCCTTGATCTCATTTCTTGCAAGCTCAAAAATGTTGATTGTTTTTTCGTTGTGTGTTAGGAGAGAAAATGTCGGGACCCGGTAGTGAACAGGAACAAGAATTGGTTACCCAGTTTGCGGATGTTACTGGAGCAAACTCAGAGAGAGCTCGGTTCTTCATGGAAGCATCTGGATGGAACTTACAGGTAAAATGCGAAAAGATGGGACGATATACTACTTATTGGAAGTATATTTGAACTACTGAAGTGGGTTCTTACATTTTTAGATCGCTCTTGCAAGTTTCTTCGAAGGGGAACAGTCAGATCATGAGGATGACTCTACGCCACCTCCTACCGGGGAGGATGCACCTGGCTTACTCAGTCAAATAACGAATCGCGGTATTCAATCACAGCCTAAGCCACCGGCGCAACCAAAGGCTAAACCAGTTCCTCCAAGGTAGGACTCCGTCTTAATTTTGCAAATAATGTATCTAAGGTACATAATTTTTATTTTAAGTAGGAGCGGACTGGCTACTCTGGATTCGCTTCGTCAACAGGAAGAGAACGAAAGCTCAGACGACGATGAGGAAGCCCAGGCATTTTTCGCTGGAGGTAAGTTTTTAATTTTTGTCGCTGTATGGTTTCCGCTAAAGTTTTTACTTCCTGTATTTCGTTAGGCTCAGTAACTAGTGGCCAACAAGTTTTAGGTCCTCCAAAGAAAAAGGATGAGTTTATCAAGGAGTTGTTTGAAAAAGCCCGAGAGTAATCCAGTTCACGATACTTCAAGTAGCATACTAGAATTTTTAAATGAAAATTCTTCCTTAGACATGGTGCGACTGCTGAGGAGCCGTCAGCTCCAAGAAGCAGGCCAGTGGCGTCATTCGTTGGAACTGGATACACGCTAGGAGACTCCACGAGTGCCAGCAGCCCTTCACAACCGACGGGATCTTCGAGCTCTTCTCGACTGGCTGAGTCTGAACCGCAAGAAGTTACACTGCGTCTTTGGAGCACTGGATTCACCATTGACGATGGAGAACTCCGACTGTACAATGATCAAAACAACTTGGAATTCTTGAATTCAATCAAAAGAGGGTATGTATCACTTGGTTTGGTCGTCAACTTCTAATCTCCAATTCACTGTATCCCTTTTTGGGGGGGATTTTTTTCCCTAGTGAAATTCCACGTGAGCTCGTTCGTAGTCATCACGGTCGTGAGGTTCAGCTGGCTATGGAAGATCATCGTATGGAGGCCTACACTCCACCAAAAGTTGCCCGTAATCCCTTTAGCGGTCAAGGGCATGTCCTGGGAAGTCCTGCACCTACCGTGGTTACTTCAACAGCTAAGCTAACTGAAACTGATCAATCAAAGAACGAAGAAGTTGCCAGGAGTCAAATTAATCTCGCTGAATCCGAGCCCATGACTAACATTCGATTTCAACTAGCCGATGGTACTCGTCTGGTGGCTCGCTTTAATCATACCCACAGGATTAGTGATCTGCACAGCTTTATTAATGCGTAAGTCTCTGTCACTTAATGCATTTGAAAATAATGAGTTTGACAAAACATTTTCTTACTTTTCTTTACCCAGCGCACGTCCTCAGTTTACTTCAACTAATTACATCCTTACACTCTTTCCTAATCGAGAATTAACAGATATGGAGGCCACGGTCAAGGACGCAAACATATTGAACGCAGCTCTGACTCAAAAAATCAAGCCTACAGCCTAAGTGAAGTAGTCTTCCTTTTCTTTATACGCTATTTGCCGGATAAATGAAAAAAAGTTTTCTGCTCACGTATGAAACTCGAATATCTAAATTCACACATTAAAGTAAGAAATTTTTAAATGTTATTATATAGGTTATTACTCTTTATGGGAAGATTCGAAGTCAAAAAGGCACACATTTGTCACCGTTCTAGCTCATCAATGTCATCCTGCTTTAGCTCTTTTTGTCTTTCAGTACTTCATTCTCACGGCTGTTCGCTGGTTTCTGTATCAGATTGAGCTCTGGAAGATCATCGTCATGGGCTAGGGCAACTGCCATGGGATTCTGATTTTGTTGGAGTGGGGGTGGGAGGATTCCGGCATTACTGTCAGCGTTGAGTGGGTTACCTTTCTGACCTTCTAAACTTGCTGTTGCCGAGCCTAGTGGGTGTTGGAGCTGTTCCGGTGGAGGGTTTCCAAAAACTTCCAGATTTTCAATGACGTATCTCAGTCTGTCGTATTCATGTTTATAAATCAGGAACAGGACTAGTGAAACAATGCCAAGGGCCAGGATGCACAACTGTTTGTATTTCTTCATTGTAATTACGTTTGGCACGAATCCAAGGTAAGCGTTCCTCGAAAATATTCAGAGATAAATTGTCATCAGTTTCCCTATGAAAGCGATCGATTACAATTGCGTAAGAAATTAGAAAGAAAGTAAAACTTTTTTTTAAATCCATGTACAAAATACTAGTACTACTGCGTTTACGTTTCTGAATATCGTTTCCTCACCTGACGAAAAATGTATTTTTGCAAATCCAAAAGCAGGAAATCGTTTTTGAACGTCTTCCTTCTTCGAGATCAAAAATCTGTCAAACGAATTTACCAATTTAATTACAATTATTCAACAAAACAGGGAAGGACGAGTTTATTTTTACAAACCAAAAATCCAAAAAAACACTCAAGTGGAAGGGAGAGTAATCTCGCCTTCCCCGATTATCCTCCTCGCCGAGCCGAGAGAACAGAAGATGCTCTTCCAGTGCCAGTAGTCTGTGGATCGCTTATACGCCAATTATCCTTTGCACTTCCATCAGATTAACTAAAAATCCTTGGGATAATTCCGTTGAAGTCAGTCCCGGTATTGAAGTGTGCCTTCTTCACTGACCCACAGCGAGCGTCGCGTCAATTCGGTTAGGGTTATAGGGTGAAGAAAAAGGGGAAGGCCAATTTTGCTGAAGAATTCTCGCACCCTTAGATTTTTCTGAACATTTATGTACAGCAGCGTCTTTGAAGTATACCCTACAACTTTATCAAATTAAGTTTTTCGAACTTCGCCTCCCCTTGACCTTTGGAGGTCACCAAAGGTCAGTAAGCTGACCTCACCGATCCGGTCAAGGGATACGTCAGTTGACAGGGTTTGGTGTTCTGATTCTAAAAATGCACTGTACATGACTCTTCTGACCTACAACATGACCACCGTGAGGGGTCGCCAAACCTTACTCTAAACAACATAATGACCTCTGCCGGCCATGTTTTAGGTCAAAAAGGTCTATTAGGTCCTTCGGGGTAAAGTGAGACTACGGGAATCCAATGGTTTATCTATTATCTTTACCCCGAACGACCCATTTTATTATGGTATATTTTTTGGAATTAGGAGACCAATCCCTTTCAACTGATGTATTGGTTGCTCGTGACCTTTAGCGATCCCCGAAGGTCACAAAATACCAGTTTCCGTCCGGTACCAAAGTTGGAGGATTGGGTCTGGGCTAGCTACCTGCCCAAAGAATGTTTATGCTTAGCTCCTAACCCCGGGGGTTTACGGGAAGCTTTCATAAATATTCTTTGGCTACCTTCCAAGTTCCATTGAATGTCATCGGAGGATCTTATTTTGGCTTATGAGGAGTGTGACATCCTCCTTTCCGACTCAAGTTATTTTGCATTCACCTTTAGGAGAGGTATCTACCTGTCAACAACCTGCAGTGAAAAATCACAATTCTGGAGGTTTTTTTGTGCCTTTTTTTCGTTTTCTACAAGCGAGTAATTATAGTGATGCCCACATTTATGATTAGTCGTAACATCAGCACGCCATGCAAATTCCGTGGGAATGAGTAAATGCCTCGTATAGTAGTTCCTAATTATCGTGGATTAATATGACACATGTTACTAGCTTCAGTTTCCGGTCGTCCTTGGATAGGACATTGCCTTTCCCATCTTGCCCAGAGTTCGCAATTCGCGTACGCGTACGCCTGCCTGAATTGCGAGCTGTGATTTTTCCATTCGAAGCAAAGGAATGGGGCTAGATCTTTAAAATGCAAAAGCAAAGATGCTCACCAAGCTTTCGAATAATTCTGTTGATTCTGACATGACTCCTCCAACTAAACCGTAACTCCGAAGCTTGGAGCTTCAATTTCAGTGTTTTTAGGTTCCCTTGCTGTGAAGACAAATCATGGGAACAGCATTGCATTGTAATTGCTTCACATTGTCACCTTTAGTTCTTAGCATAGTATACGATTGGAACCAAGTAAGTTCACCTGGCCTCCTCAATCATTTTGACAAAAATAATTAATTGTGAGAAAAAAGTGTCAACAGCTGCTGTACTGACCTCAACAGTTTTTTTTTAATTTTTAAAAAATAATGAAAAGTAAAGGAAGCCCTTGCTTTGAAATTATAGATTTTATTTCAGTACCATTGTTCGAAGGACAACTGAACCAAGCGTCGCTCCTTCGGTGGAATCCTAATGCCAACATACTCTAAAAATCTCCCAATCAGAGCACGGTAAATCCTCGGAAATTTCAAGCTAATTGTTTCCATTACGTCTTGCGGCCATGTTTTTTGATCCTTTGTACAACGTTTACAGCCGCCCAGCACGCATGTCAGCATTCTTGCTAAGAAAAATATACATAAATACTTGTTAGAATTTTTAGAAAGAGAATTGTTATTTTTTTTGCTCAAAATAAGGACTTACGCTTTACCCACTTTCCCACAAGATCACAGGGACTTCCGTAAAATAGACAACGGACGAAATAACGTATTATCCTCTCGTTCTTGAAGTAAGAGGTGACATTTAGTCCATCCAGTTCTGGTTGATATTTGGCTTCGTAGAGCCTTCTGTCCGTGTACATCGTGATTAGATTTGAAAATGGCTCAATGGTCGGGTAAGGTGACAAAGGAGCGGAATGGCCTTCCAAAATGGAAGAGAGCAGGATCCATAGGAAGAAAGAGGATGAGACCATCGGACACTCCCAGGACTCAGAAAACACGAACTGAGAATAATGCTAATTCTTAATTGTGATGCTCTGGATTTTCTTCTGGACTCACGAAATAGTTCACAAAAAAAGTAATTCCATCGCGCCTTCTGTAATTAGGTGTAACATATGAAAGTACTAATTTGAAATAATCACCATCATTCCCAGGTTTTAATAAAAACTTTAACCTGATTTGTACAACCTGTATCTGTTTTAATTACGTTAAGGACCATGGGATGCATCGCCGTATCGTATCTTTCAAGCCTAGTACTGAGAAAGGATAGGTCATAAGCCCAGTTTCTCCATGAGCTAGAAAGTCCTTTGGGAGCATCCTAGATCCAGATATAATAAAAAAATCTCGAATCTTGATTTAACCTACCCTAAATAATTTTTAAATGATCTCAGCCCAAAAGGGACCCCCCCCCCCCCCACAGACCATGATGAGCTAATTTTGCTGCAAACATAAAGTCATAGGTTTTTTGATTGAACGGCGGTTGTTTCTTGCGAGTAACACAGGCTAAGCACCAACGCTGTTGTGATCCATGCGTTAAGCTTTGGAATCGATTTTAAACTCAAATTAGTAGTAAGATTCGCTGATTTGGAATGATGTTGGAAATGATAACGAGTTGACTACCACCATAAGCTCGACCATAGGGGGTCGGTCAAGCTTGATTTTTCTCCTTAAGTATGGTCGCTTCCCCCCTATTGCTAAATCTGAAATGAATAATGATTTTTTAAGGCGAGGGTAGCTTTTACGAATTCTTTGCAAATTTTAATTTTAACAATATACTAACAATAATATAGTACTTTAACATTCCTGAACAATTCAGAAGCTAAGCTCGCCTAAAAAAGGTTTACACGATATAAAAAAAATTCTTGTGATATTTAAAAGGGTAAGAAAAAGGTAAAATAAAATAAATGGGAATTTGGTAAAATCTTTAGGAATTGCTGATGAAACCAGTACCAGGAAGAACATCACCAACTTGGCCTGTTGAAACCAATGTTGGGCTCACATGTGAGGTAACGACTCGTTGTACTGGGATAAGGACGCTACCACTGGTGGTTGGCACTAGAAGAGCAGATTGAGTTGATGCTGACGCGAGCTGCTGCTGCTGACGAATGTGTTCACTGTATCGTATAATGGGTTCAAACTGCCTACCGCTGCTCTCATCCACTTTTGCAGGGCGAGTGTGAAGAACCGGGGGCAACCTTATTTGTTTGGCTTCAGAAGACGAGGATATTTGAGCCGGTGGGATAAAACTGGAGTCGCTGGAGGAATCCGTCGGACTGGAAGCTCGAGTAGGGATGGCTTTGAAGTACGGCTGAGAGGTCGGCTCGGGAGGACGTGCAGTTAGGGTTTTAATCCTGAGTGGTGCAGTGGATGCAACAGCGTAATTCAAGCTTCCACTCGAACAAATCGCCGAGGACCCCGGTTGGCGGGCCCTTTTGGCTATGACGAACCTCCGCTTTGGCATCAGTTGCTGGGATTTAGGAGCATCTAATAACACAAAAATTTGAAGAAAGAGAACAATAAGAACCGCGAGTGCAAACAATTTAATATTTTTTACCTGCTATGCTTCCCTTCAAAACGTTATTCACTGCAACAAGGGTAATGCCAGAAGGAATGCGCGGTATGTTTAAGTTGGCTGAACCATTACTCAGAGTTTCGGTTGGGTCAAACACTACTCCTGTCTCAATTCCCTCTGGTTCTAATGAGTATCCTTTCTTCAGCAGTTCATCATCGTCCCCTTGACGAAATTCATCAGCTTCATCTAAATATTCCACAGAGATGTCGCAGCCATCCAAATGAGATTCAGTTGGGACCACAGGAAAGGGAGAGGCTTGATCCGCAAGTGACATGGTACTTTCGATGATAGGTCCGGCGCTGGCCGAAGTCGCCTGTTTTCCAAAAGGAACTACGTTAGGATTCGTGACACCGGATTTTATCAGTTGCCCTGCCATACGAGAGACCTTTGCTTTGATTCTTGGAACGCGCGGTTGTAGAGGGTCCAACTTTGTTTTCTTAAACGTATCAGCAATCTGGGCTAACTGAGCATTGGGTAGCGGATGCTTATGAGGGGCCTTTGATCTGTTACTCATCAGTGGTGGGAGCATGAACTGAGTTGATTTTGCAGTAGGTGACAGCAATATTTTTGAGGCATCCTCCCAGTAGTCTCCTTTTGGTTTTTGTTGGAGTGCGGCCATGGTAGGTGCTGGCTGAAGCTTAGGTGGGGGAATCAACGGTCGTTTATCCGCTACTTTTGGCTGCGATGGCCCAGGTGTTGATTCCGGTTTCTGGAGGAGCATGGTTTTCAGTATGAAGGCCTTTCCATCAGAGCTCAACTATATCAGCAAAATTTAACTTTATGAGCACCGGCAACCACACCAAGCAAAATCTCCAGAATATACTTGGAATAGTTTACTGGTCGGAACTAATAGGGAGTATTTTGTAAGCGTTTGACCTTACCGAGGCTGCAGGGACTTCGAAACTGGTTCCCGGTAAATTACTCCTGCGACTGATCGAGTTAGCGATGGATTGCCAGGAAGAAGATTCACGTGCATCAGTTGAATTAGAAGCTACCGTCCGGCCATTCTTGCCAACCTTTTGTGTGAACCACGGTCCCTTAGGCTTCACCGAAGCAGCCGAAGTACTCTCGCTCGTTCCTCCAACCACCCTACTTTCTCTTTGCTTCTGACTCATGGCTGACTTTGGACCCACGAGTTTCTTACTGCTTAGGTTGGCCTGACCGTTGTCCGGGATTTGGGACTTAGGTTCAACTACTGGACTGCTTCGTACTTTCGGTGGAGCCTCTGATGGTATCACTGGTATCTCAGAGTCAGTCCTGGACCCTCCGTCAAGTTGTTTGAGCTTTCTCGATCTGATTTCCGCTAATTTTGACTTGGGCCCATAGATTTTAATCTTCGGAGGAAGCTGAGTTAAGTTCGAGAGGGGATGATTGTTGAGAAAGGGCTGTCCATCGTCATCTAAACCATTCATTGCTTCCCTCAAGAAAGCCGGCGAGCCAAACGGGTCATTTTCCTCTTCTCTCGCTGGACTCAACATTACAGTCTGAAATCTTTCTGTTGAAACGGAGAGATTAAAGTTGAGTTTCCGAAGCCCAATATGATTCAGTTGAGCTTGTTGTACAAATGCAGCATCAGTCTCTGGCGATTCATCGAATTGCTCACCATCATGAGTCTCAGAAGGGATGATTAGTCTCACCCTCATTATGCGAGGATCTGAAATTACTAATTCTTCCGCCATTCGTAGTTTTGGCGGAGGTGGAGAAGCCTCAGCTAACTTAGCTGCTTCTTTAAGCCGGCGGTTTCTCATTATCTTTCTACTACGAGACGTGAGCATATAGCCCCTCTTTCGCTTCTTAGATTTTCTCACGGATTCACCCGAATTTTGTTCTTCTTCAAACAGTGGCGGTGATGCAGCAGAAACTGGATATCTAGCTAAAGTCTGCTCAGTTCCATTACCGGCAAGTCTGCGGAATTCTCGCGAAGCACTATACCTCCTAGTTGCAGGGGCCTGACGACGAACACCCGCACCTCTGACGTCAATGCTTATAGGATCATTTTCACGCAGTGCTCGAATCATCGGGGCCGGACATTTCCCACCATGGAGTCTTCTGAAATGGTTGATGTAAATTCGTCGTTTCGTAAATCCAAGCCCACATGCAGCGCAATTGTACACTATTTTCTTGAGATTTGGCTCATGATTCCTAGTTACATGCTTAGTTAGGTTGAAGTGATCTCGCAGGCCCTTTGAGCAAAACGGACATCGAAGTCGAAGTTTCAAATGCACTTCTCGAAAATGCTTATTTAGAGTCAGATTAGAAGAAAAGGTCTTCCCACATTGCTGGAAATTAATAATACAAATTAGACTGAAGTGTAAAAATTAATTGTAGCTGAACTCAAGCTTTCTTACGTCGCATGATTTGCCATTCAGCGAAAAATCTTTTTCGATTTCATGTGACATGTATTCAGCTGCTTCATAGTCGTCTTCTTGAATACGGCTTGGAGCAGTTTGATCTTCTAATTGGGGAGGTGGAGTCTCGGCTCGTCCGATAATCAAGTGCGCCTCTTCACCATTTTCCATGGTCACTTTAGCGTGTTCAGTCGTTATCCGCGGCATGGGAGGTAGATCAACTTTCTTAGTTTCCTTCTCTGCTTCTTCTACCACCGAATGCATCAACCTCATGTGCCTCTTTAGCTGTGAATGACCGAAGAATGATCTTCGACACACAGAGCAAGCGTGAGGTCTACCACCAGCTTCAGTTAAAAAAATTGTTGTTAGCATTCTGTTATCTAAAAAATTTAAAAATTAGAATCCTACCAGTATGAGTTTTCATGTGCATCGTCAAGCTTTCTTTGGAACGACAGACCTTCTCACAAACTGAACAAGTAACTTCCTCTAATCCCTCTTGCTTAGAGTAATTACTATCATTCCCGTTTTGAGTGAGCAGTGCAAGCTCCCGAGGAACCCGTTCCCTATAACGAAGAAATCAATAGTAAGCACCCATGCAAAAAGCATGCTGAAAATAATAACGTCTCTCATTGACTTTTAAGATTTTTTCTCGACTCCGTAAATGTAGTGTTTTCATGGTCAGGCTGGAATTACTTACACATTTGTTTGTTTTACAACAGGTGGTTTCGGTGGCAGTTTAGGTGAGGAGGGAGTAGTGTCCGGAACTGAGACATCTGAAGGAACTAAGCTCATTTCTTCGTTGTCGTAGTACTCGTCTATCTTGTTGTACCATTCTGGAATGAATAAAATATATAGCTAGACGACTGCCACTATACAAGGAGTCTTGATTTAAAAAAAAAATATTATGGAATTCTTACTATCGAAGATCAAGTGCTTCATTTCAAAGAATGGGCTGCTGTCAGCTGTGTAGACGTACGTGTTGACAATGGTTGAGGCAAGATCAAATCTCGCTTTTGTGAGTTTCTCTTGGATTTCGTCCATTTTTGCTTGCAGTATTACGAGCTCCTTCACCATTGGAGTGCACATGGGGCAGAACGGAACGGAATCTGGTCGCGTAAAAAAAGAGACCTGGGCTCTCTCATCTTCTGAAATTCCGAAATTCGTAGCAAAGCATTCCTCGACTTTTTTCAGTTCCTCTTGGCTGCGAATTAAGTCATCCTGGATCTCGTCCGAGGGCATTGGGAACCGCACGTTGCAGACAATGCAAACAGATGAGACAGGGGGATCCATTATTACGCTTAGCTATGAGAGCTTTGGCTGTCTGAAAAGAAATAAAGACAAAACCGATAAGAGATTAGTAGAATCCATCTCAATAATAAGCTTCAAGTTACTCGAAAGGACGTTAAACTGAAAATAATAGCAAAGCGTTCCCACTTAAAACAAGCTGAAAACTTCTGGCACAGTTTCTCACGGAGCATCAATGGTGAACTTCGCTTTCTCGTATTCGAATCGCAGTGAACCGCCGAGATCTCGAAAGGTCAGTGGCGTGACGCCTCGAATCTTCACAAAAATTAATGCGTCAAGCGGAAGTTGACCCCCTGATTCTAAAAATATACCACTTGACCCGCGTCACCCAAAAATCGCCGTCAGGCATGTCCTCTTCTTCAGTCTCTTTATCCACACCGATCTTAATTTACGCAGCCGCAAACCTTTGTTCCACTCACTCTACAAGAAATAAACAGATGGCGCAACGACACGGCACCTGAGCCTAACTCAAACTCGCTTCAGCTAGAAAGAGGCAGACAACTTACTTACTACACTATAATATTTTACTTCTCTAAAAATTAGCGATAATGATGGCTCTTTAGAATTCATCGACCTTTCCAACAACAACCATAAGCTCATAAATGACCAGCAGTCTGTCTGCATTACATATTCTCTTGTCTAAGCTCCCACACCACTCGTCCTACGGCAAATATTGAATCTCTGATTAGTTATCCTTCTCCTTATTCTCCTTCTGCTTGCGACTCATAACATTGGCTCATCGCTGCTTTGGGGTGCCGGTTTTTTTTTCTTTTTTCTTGGCTATGGTCCTATAATCATCCGGAGAAGTTTTTAAGGTCTTATTCACAATTCCTTGCGATGAGAATGCAGCAGAACAGTAGAACCATCATCCTCGCCACACACTCACTCTGTTATACTCATCACCCCATCCCCTAGACCTAGGCCTAGACTCCGAGGGAGTACGAACGAGTAGGAACGGCTCAACACACAAAAAGAGAGAAAGTACAGAAATTCATAGCACATAGCGAATCAACTTATTCAGAATCAATTTATGTCTAACCTTACCTTTTTAGCTATAAAACGGGAATACAAAGGTCCTCAGCTTTTCTTTTTATGTCTGCGATGGGATTCTCGAAATCACTGAAAGCAGGGAAGTCACAAAGCGGCCCGAGCTCGCCAATTAGATGCGCCTTAAACTTGATTAGGCAGATAGTATACTGGCCCATTGCTTCAACTTTTGTATTGCTCCGAAGCGGGACATCTACGTCAATTTATGTCTAACCTTACCTTTTTAGCTATAAAACGGGAATACAAAGGTCCTCAGCTTTTCTTTTTATGTCTGCGATGGGATTCTCGAAATCACTGATGATGATAATATTAATTAGGAGCTGAATTCCGAACTTGACTGATTCCGTTCAACTCAGCTGCACGGACTAAAATGAGGCGAGCCTCTGGCTCTCCTCTTTTTTTCACACAAGGACGAGTGGAGAGAAAAACCAAGCAGAAGACGGGGGCCAATCAATCAGGAAACTTTTCTGAAAGCTAGAGGGAGGCAGATTGGTTGTGAGTGAGCGCCAGCTCCCCAATCCTAGGTTGGAACTTGGATAGCTCGAAGTTACATTTTATATTTGGCTACCCCCTCTGTCCAGGGTAAGCTTTCGTCCAGGCCCAACGGCTGCTTAGCACTTAAGAGCTTCCAATTTGTGCTGGAAGAGACCTAGTCCTCAATAGAAAAGCGCGACCTGAGAATGTTGCTTGCCAAACACCTCAGCTTGCTTAAGGAGCAGGGAAGTCACAAAGCGGCCCGAGCTCGCCAATTAGATGCGCCTTAAACTTGATTAGGCAGATAGTATACTGGCCCATTGCTTCAACTTTTGTATTGCTCCGAAGCGGGACATCTACAATCGGTGACCTCCAAGGGTCAGTAAAAGTCATTCAGCTTACCTCGTGTAATTAAACAAGAAATAACGGGTGAACCATAAAAACGTATACAGGCGTAAATCGCTGATTAAATAATGCCTTGTATTTATATTTTTTGCTAATTTCAAGGGCGCCATCGTATTCTGTTCACTTCAGAAAGCATCCAGCGTAACTGCTCGATTGAAGCCAACGGTCTCCGAATCGGACGCCTTATGAGTCAAATCTGCTGGAGCAGAAAATCGTCCTGACCTCCCAATCGGAAACTGTATTTTTTTCTCAACCGTGGAGGTCAATTCTTAATCTCTATGCAAACAAAACTTGAGAGGATACTAGAAACTTAAAAAAAGTTACGATTCCCGATTGGGAGGCAGGCTGCTCCAGCAGATTTGACTCATAAGGTGCCCAAAGCGGATTTGGAGACCGTTGGCTTCAATCGAGCAATTGCACTGGATGCTGCCTAAACCGAACTGAGGGTGAACCCTACCCAACGTAAAACTCTTGTGCGAAAAAATAAATACAAGGCATTTAAACAGCGATCAGTTGCATACATTAACATTTTTATCGTTCACCCATTACGCCATTCCAAATGCATTGGTTTCATTATTATAAAAATATAGCATTGCCTCTTCTGACCAAAAACATGGCCGACGGAGGTCTGCAAACCTCAGGGTGAACAGGCAACGACCTCTAGTGGCCATTTCTTCGGAGATTAGGACACTTGGCTGTTCTCCAGTTCTCATGCGTTTTGATTGATTCAGATGCCCGATTGGCAAAATGCCTGAAGGACTGTACGATGATAGGGGATCAATAACTGACCTTCCCTTGCGTTTGAATTCTGCAAAAATTAATCCTGCAGTCAGCAAAACAATTTTAAGAAAAAGCTAGATTTTTACTAGTTAATGGGAACGCTGAAAACTTTCTCTGGCCAGCAGATCTGCTGATTTCTAACAGTTGAGGTAAGCATAAATCTGACCTAATAAGTTGTCAGCCTATTGTAGTTCAAAGGGCTAACGTTGCTCTGATTTTTGGCAAGCAATTTCCAAAAAATTAGAAAAAGGTGGGTAATAGCGGGCGCTTTCTGCCTAAGAAGTACAAGCCAAAAATCGGCGGTAAACAGCGTACATCGTCAGACCCAGCTCTGTTATGCCGAATTATGATGCCTGTGGAAAAAAAATGCGTTGAACTAAAGAAATTATTTTTCCAGCCATGCAGGGCAAATGCAAAGAGTATGGAAAGGTGTGTCGATGATCCAGTTGAGCTATAGAGTGATGTTGAAATTCGGATTAATTGGGGAGAATTTCATTAATTCATCCTGAATATTGATTCAGAAGCCTGAACTACTCATAAAGATAAGTCACCTAATCACCGCTAACGCTTTTCTCGCCAAAACAAGAGCAGCGTCATTATTTCTAGTACAAAGTGTCCGTTGTTACCCCCTAGGTAGGCTAAAATAGGACACCACCATTTTAAATTTTTCGTTATCACTTGGCAGAGCTAAAATTTGTCAAAATATACGTTGTTCGGTAGAAGCATTAGAGCATTAGGTCGCGGCACTTACAGCCCAAAAAAATGGCTTCTTTAGCAAATTTTTTAGGGGCGAACCTAGAAAGCTTCTGTTATTGCCCCACTACACGGTACATTCCTACAACCTCTCGATTAATGAACTGCTTGTTCAATTCCGTGAGGTCAGCTGACTGACCTTTAGTATCCCCCTGGAGGTCACCAGCGTGAGTGCCCCGCTTTTGACCAATACAAAGGTTGAAGCAATGGCCCACTACTATCTGGCTAACCAAGTTCAAGGTGAATCCAATGGGCGAGCTGGGGCCGCTTTGTGACTTCCCTTCTCTTTCCAAGGGCTTAGACTTTTTCGTAGTAGTACATAACTAAATCTGAACGCCGCAGTTTGAAATAGTTAAAAAAGGAGTAGTTTAATTTGACACGTGTGCTTCTATCCCTACTAAATGCCGTGTGACATCCAAATGTAGGGCATAGGAGTTATACAACCTCTTTTCTCATTCGCATGAATTTGAAATGAAAAAATATAGTTTAAGGTCATATAGTTAAGAGCAAGGTTCTTTTAGTGACTCATAGTAAGGTCACTCTTTGTCGTAAAGTCCGGCAAAAGATGCTCCGGTTCCGCCATAGTCGCTTGGAATTGAGTCCAGTGGAAATGTATTTCGAAGAGCCTTCTTCCACTCATCCTGATTTGTTCCGAAAAGATTGATCTTGGATTGCGTGTATGGGGAAATGAATGGCCGCAAAATGGTGTAGATGTTTGTGATTACCCAATGCGCTAAAAAAAATAAACAAATGAATTATTCTCACGCGGGATGCGTGTTAACAACCTGCAAGTAAGTAGGGCTATGAACTCATACCCCCAGGAAGAAAAAGCAAAAAATTCTACTGATGATGTACACACGAAAGTACCAGCGTCTCCGCTACTCCCTGAAATTTTAAGCTAGCAACCTACCGTTTACGATGTAACAGGAGTGAAGGATTTCTGGAAAGTAAGCTTCAAATTCTCGCACGAATCGAACCCGAGTCTGCGCACCTGGAACATTTAATTAGCAAGTTATCCCAAATTTCCCCACCAGTGTTTGACGTTTTGGACTGTACTTTGAAAGTGAAGAGCCTTTCTAAGGGTGACCCCAGAAGTATCCAGTACAAAAATAATTTGAGATGGCTCATTCCCCTTTCGACGTTTTTCCAATTCACGCAAGATAACATTATCCATTAAGTAGTAGATGTATCTGAAGAGGTCATCCCGTAAACCAGCATCATGGATCTCTCCGAGCTCCCATCGACCACCACAGGACCAAACAACTACGGGAAAAATTATTTCTTAATTATCTAACGAGAGCTCATTTTTCAAATCGTAACTCACTTGGTCTCCCTTCAGAATCATCTCCAGTAAATTTGATCTTTATCCTATCAGCGATCAGCTCCGGGCAAACCCAAGTTCCACTAGAGAGGATCTTCAGATCTTCACTGCTTGCTCGCCATTCCAGATACTAAGAATTAGAAAAATTCAGAAACTAAACTAAGAATAGTTGCTAGACCAGAGGCCTCCACTAACCTTCTGCAGCATGGCTTTCGCCTTATCCACGTCCAAATTCCGGGCTGTTAAAATCAATGTGAAAAGTCAAGTAAGTTGAGGCGAAAAGAATGAATCATAAACAGGGAGGTTTTCACAGAAAAATTCTTAAATACCGGTAGCGTTGGCTTAAGACTTCGAAAAAATTACCAGCGAATTCACAAGGGTTCGGCAGACTATGTCTCTGCAGTTCAGGCTTTTATCTTCAGTAGTTTTATTTTGCCTGGCTTCGGAAGTCAGCCATTCGGAAGCCAACTTGTAATAGTTTGCGAAATTGCTAGAAATTCCGAAAAAGCTACATTTTTTACAAGTACAAATTCTTGTCAAGCCGTCCATGCTGGAAGGGTGAGAAGGGTAGATAGTTTTACTGCTATAAGAGTTCGGCAAGAAAAATAAAAAGCGGCCATTGTGTAATCAGCGAAACGTGAGAATGAAGCCTCCGGTAAAGCAGAAATGCGCTTTTTCAGAACCGTCAGGTCCATGTCCACATAGAACACGCGTAAAGTAAATTAAGGTTTATAGAAATCAGAGACCAAAATTAAAAGTAAAATGACGAAAAGAAACTGCTAAAGCAAGAAAAGTGTCAGCATTGGGAAAGTAACCAATTTTCTCCAGCATCGTCAAAGGAAGAGAAAGCTCTCA
Organism: Brachystomella parvula; assembly: GCA_019776545.1. NCBI lineage: Eukaryota > Metazoa > Arthropoda > Collembola > Poduromorpha > Brachystomellidae > Brachystomella > Brachystomella parvula. The sequence continues at coordinate 25,332 of JABASM010000114.1, forward strand.
TGCCGGGAAATAAACTGTAGTTGCATACAGAGTCCGAAGAGTGACCTAGTCGCTAATTCGAGCATATCCTTAAGCAATTAACTTTTTTTTACATTAGTGCGAGTTTTTTTACTGGCCTCGAAAGAGACCGAGAAATTAAATGCAAGCATATTTCTATTTGCAAGGTTTCAAAAAAGTGTTACAAGTGGAGTTCCGGGTCACTAACTTCCAAGGTCTGGCATACTAAAACAACTGAAGGCAAAAATTTAAAACTTGGCAGAATTATTTTACGTAACCTTATAATTTCGTAGGTAATTTTTGCAAAGCTCTAGGGCTGCGCTGCCAGTATTTACGAACTTTCCGAGAAAAGCTCCGTGTTTACGACTCATACTTCATCACAAAGTTTTTAGATTCTTTCGCTTGCAGCGCAGAGCAGGTATATTTTACAGGTTATGAGTAGATATTTACCTCTCAGCCATCTTATGAGAAAATGATCCTGGGAAGGTACGACATCCGAATTATTTTCGTCTTTGAAGAAACTGGACGTCACCTCACGGAACTGCAGAAAAACACAGTTGGAATTTCTATAAGGACTTCTTTGATTTTCTTATTCAACCTAAAATCTATACCTGAATGAGTGCCTGTGCTTCTTTCTCGTTCTTCGCCATGATTGCTAGTGATGAACTCTGTGAGGCCGACGGCATCTTTTCTTGTGATTCAATGAAATACCTGTTATGAGCTCTGTTCAATAATAAAGGTCGGTTTGCGACGAAAGGTTAGGTAGCATTCTTGCGAAAATCGAGTGCAGTTCAAATGCAATTTCTAAACTTTACAAGAATGAGAAGTTCACAAATTGCTGCGATGAAGAAAGGAAATTATTATGCAATTTGGACTTGGCCTATAGAAATGGCGAAAATTACAGGTAAAGTGTTTTCTGCAGTAGTTGTGAAAACTTGTAAAAAATAAACAATAAGAAAAATCATATACATTCATTTCTGCAGGTAGCGTGCGTCACACGCTTGAGAACCCTCCTCAAACTATATGTCTACTTGTATTAGGGCCCACCTTAATGTAAATTAATCAACTCCATTATTTTTTGTTGTCATTACGAAATTAGAGGATAAATCGAAGCTGCTATTCACACTGTAGTCTGTTGAGTGTTAGGCTCAACCTCAATTACATTTTTTAGGAGCACGCCAATGAAACTATACATTTAACGACGCCTCGGGTCCGAGCGACAGTTTTTATTTATGCTAGGCTCAGCCGTTTCCAGAAGAAAAACGGATTTCTCGATCAAATTTCAAATTAAGATGGCACAACTCAATTCCAAAACTTTAATGACCTTGACCAGATTTAGACAGTATCGTTTTTTCTTTATTTAAATTTAACTAGATTTTTTATAGGCTGTGAGTACAGGTGGTCCAGTGCCCCCATATTCTTCCGGTAGAGCGGCACTTGGTAAGCGTTCCAGAAGTGCTTTCTGCCATTTTTCTTGATCGGAATCAAAAATGTTAATTTTTTCGAGCGTATTGGCAGACAGCACTGGTTTCACCAAATTGAAGATGGTGGAAAAAAGCCAAGGAGCTGCAAATTTAAAATTTTGAAAAAATGTGCTTTTTATTTCACTTACGAGAGGGACTAGTATTAAATGACTGTCGCCAAAAGTTATTTAACCTGCGGAAGGCCACGGGATGCACATTTGTGCATCCATGATTTTTTCACCAAGCTTTACTGCATTTCAAGCGTATTACTTTTAATTTTTAACCTACCCAGGCTTAACCTAGGTTTCCCCTAGTTTTTAGTCCGAGCCATTTTAAATTTAAGTTATACACTTGCTTTAAGGGCGTGGCTGCCGTTTCAAAACTCTCCAAAGAACGCTGAACTTCCTTCCCCGAGTTAATGTAACTTTTTGTGCTCCAGATGGCCAGTGAGCATGAAAAAGAAAACATGCCGAATAGTTCCCTTCAAGGTAGTTTTCAAAACGTGTCTTAAAGCGAAGATGTTGGTTCCCCTTATTTCACATCTCCGCTTTAGTTGAGCATAAAAAATTACGTTTGATAATTTTCGGAGAAGCCACCTAGTACTGGTCCCTTTTTTGTACTGTTCGTTTTTATTTACCATTAACCACGTAGCAGGAATGAAGAAGTTCGGGGTAGTAGGCGTCGAATTCTTTCATAAATCGAACCAAGCACTGCAGAGCTAGCAACAAAAAAAAATGGAAATTACTGTTTATAAGAACAAAAATAGGAACCGCGGTTGTCTTACTTTCGTAATGAGTGATTTTTCGAAAGGTCAGGTCTGCTGAATCAATTAATGCTACAAACTGTGTCATTCCAGAAATTTTTGCTTGTTTGTTAATTTGAGTTTGAATTTCATTGAGCATTTGGTAGCAGTAACGGATGCAGTCAGATTTCAACCCACTCTCTAACAGCCCTCTGCAGTCATATCGAGCAATTGGAAGCCAAAAAACTAGAAATAAAGGAAATTAAAAAATTAATTACCGAAACAATTAATTAACTCGTTTTCTGTGCTGCTACTTTACTTACCTAATCTTCCATCACTATCCAAACCAGTAGTTTTGAATTTAAATTCATTCACAACTTGGGGAGGTGGGATGTAGTCTCCACTAAATGCAATTTTGTAGTCTTCATTTTCATCCCTCCATACCATGTACTAAAAAAAATCAATCTTGATAAAAATTACAACAAATTTTATTTTTTCAATTACATATTTTTCAACTTACGTTGCTCAGCATCACAGTTGCATTCTTTAGGTCTAGGTTTCTTGCTAGAAAGGAAAAGTAAATTGTGTTGAGCTTGATTAAAGATCAGCCATGCTGAAAACAATGGATGACGAAATGGTCATTGTACAGTGATTAGTGTGTACTAATTCTATACTAGGATATTATTTTCGTCAAGTTAATCGTTAGCAGAAAAGAACAGGTCGAATGGGAAGGATATATAGGAAAAAATAAGAGCTATAAGAGCACGCTTTTGAATTTTTTTTTCGTTCGCAAAATACTGTCAAGTTTCTTACCTCGAAGCCATCGTATTAAAAAATCGTTTTCCGTACTTTCCAGTTTTCCACGCAGTGACAGCTCATCCAGACGTGAGCGAAACTTAAAATATAATTTGAATTGTAAATTAATTTTTCCTAGTAGTAATTGCATTTTAGGAAGAAAATGCTCACCTCGAACAGTGCCGCCTTTTCAGCCTCTGTGAACTTGGTTGAACCCATTTAAAGGTTGCGTCGTGTTTCGCTGGGCTCCGGCTGCGGCTGGAAAATTATTTCTGATTCTGGGATTCTCCTTGAATCTTGACTCCGGCGAACCCAATCCCACCCGAAAATTGCAAAATCCTCAATGCAATTGACATCAAGCAGAAGGAGGACGTATATCAAGTAGGAACTGATGTAAACCAAGGCGACTGACACTAAGAGCTCCATCCTTTAAGAGGTAGTCGTACAAGAGCTTGGGTTTAAATGTAAATAGAGCTTGAGGGTGTTTGCAATGGTTTAGTGGCCTTAGTTGACTGACCGGACTTGGTAGGATTAAAACCTGATTTTATAGTTTCAAATTTCTGAAGTGAAAAATAACCAACATCCCCTTCAGAATTCCACACTTCGATTGATCGCACAGAGCTGTATACTTAATTGGTATAGTCATTTGTTAATAATAAAAATAACCTCGTAAGAAAGAAAAAAAAATGAGGAAGGAAGAAGGTTGCTTACTAGACAATGAAGTCTAATTTGAATGGTTTACCTTCAAGAAAGGCTGTTAAATCAAACATCCAAAATTACTTACACTTTTATAGATAAAAAAAATATTTTGATTGTCCATGATAATAATACGGGAAAATAGGGTATAATTTCTCCAAAAACATATTCACAAATTCACTAAATTCCGAATTAATTTTACACGCATAGGCTTTCCACATCTATTTTCAGGTAATTTAATCTCTGCGTGACTTCATTGTTTAATAATTAAACAATGAACCTTGAGAACACTATAAGGCGTGAAGGGTCTCTTGATTCTTTCATTTCTCCCTGATCCCTTTGTACATATTCATAAAGTTCAAGGCTTGCTTACACCCACCTATAGTCCAAACCAATTTAATTATATGAGCCAGGAGTTTCTTGAGACTAATTAGAAATTGCCGAGAAAAATTGCAGTGGAAAAGCGAGATTCCAAGCGTTTTGCGGGAGATTTCACATTATTTTGATGGAGTGAAATGCAGGCAAATCGGGGGACCAAAACAAGCATTCATTCCACTGTTGCTGCCATTGTGATTGTTTTGATGAATAACTGTACACTTGTCAATTAGATTTTTCTAACAATCCGCTTAATTCATACCACTGAGCACTCTGGATATCATTTTACTGTAGGTAAGAATATCTTTTCTATCTAAAAAGTAAACATCCATTTCTTCAAATGCACGTGGCAGGCTCTAGCCCTGAACAGTCCAAAAAAAGTGAACACTGGAATGCTGTCTTGTAGGGCCTTGCACTGCAGTCTGCTGATTGCAACACTGATAATTAAATGGTAACTTGCTAAGTTTTGTTTAACTCCTATTCTAACAATTATTTCAGGATAGGAGCAGAAATTGGGCACCACCAATGCCATTACTGCGACCGGCATCGTGATTTTGACTGTTCTCGTCATGGAGAATTCTTCATTGAGCCCTACTCTTCACGTGGAGGTTCCGTTCAGCAGAAAAGAAGAAGCGATTATTGCTTACAATACTTTACGAGTGGATCACGAACCCAAGCGAAGCCAAGTAGTCAAGAAGCTCTCAGTGATTGATAATAAGTTAATTATGTATGTCTGTAGCAGATGATGAGCGAACTTGATCTAATTGAGTTTTATTATGTTCTTAAGAGACCTCGTATCCCCTGATATTCGTCAGCTGAAACATACAACTGCCACGTTCTTTGATCATCTAACTCTGGTTCAAAATACCATCAAGGCCTTTACCCTGCCAGAAGCATCCGCCTAGAGCTAACAGCCCGACGGCCATTATGCAAACACGAATTAAACACTCAGAACATACCCCATCTCCTCAACCTGCCAGAGGAATCTATGGCTTCTTTCTTTCTGGAATCTTTGTCATGCTGACTACGGGTTATGCACTGTGGATTCTTATTCCTACTGAGATCATAGAGACATGGCCTTACCAACCTCCTCAAAAATACTGGGCAGCTTCAGTCCCAATTTTCTTCTCTACCGCACTTTTCCTGTTTGCATTCTTTATATACCCCTCGCTGCATATGCTGAATGATGGTGAATTAAACGACCTCAGTTCCATCACTGATCGGCACGCCCTTCCCCCTAATAAAACTGTTCCACCTATACGGATGTCAAGCCGAGATAGAAGAAAGAACCTCCGGGGACTGTCGCTCAAACTTAATGATGGATGTAGAAAGGATAGAAGAGTTGAAGAACTTAGAGGAACTCCAATTCCTTCAGCGTTTGATTTAAATATTGAGGATGTAAGCCAACTCCTGTATTTACCTAAGCAGAATTAAAAACCAAAATTTTCTCTGTCACAACCTTAAACGTAGATTTCTAAGGTTTTACTGATTTACAGTTCGTTTGCTAACAGAAGTATTTCATCCTACTACATATTCCGCACTGCTGTAGGCGCTTTTACAGTGATTAATTTAACACACAGGATCGAGATTGGACAGTTTGTCGAATTCTTCCAGGGTTGGCGCAGGGGGTGGCATTGGGGTTTCATCCTTGTACCAATTACCCCTTTGGGGCTCATTCTTATGACGGAGCGACAAATCCCATAAGTGACTATTTGCAAATCCTCTCTTGATGTTTCTTTGATCATTGAAAACTTCAAAATCGTACATGATTGACTCCTTGTAAACTATTCCAGCCAAGGCTAAAATTGCTGACATCACAACTCCAAACATTATACTCCTCCCTGCGTAAAATTAGAAGAAGTTAGAATTATGTATTATAATGTAATTAGAATTAGAAGAGTTAAGTTAAAAAATCAAAGTATTGGATTTCAATGTAAGATCTTACGGGCTCCTCCACATACAGTTCCTGCTCCTATCCCACCCATTATGTGGTTCCATTGGTCATTTTTCTTTCGGATCGATGCTGCAACACAGACAAAGGAAGTATATGCGATTCCACCACCAATTAACGGTACACTCCAATATCCAACTCTCCGCAAAAGTCCGGCCAAATTCTGTATCATATTCACATCAAGTATTAGTAACCAAGTTATAATGATTATCTGACTTGGAATCTATGGATTGGGCTTGGAGACACGTTATCATTAGCTTCAGCACTCTTTGAGCATACCTTGGGTCGAGTTCCAACTGTAGCGTCGAAGGAGACCCCTATGAGAGTCGCCAAAGTGGTGTACTTTGTCATCAAGTATGTCTTTAAAATGTAACCGTCCCCATCATCCCCTTTGAAGATGTCAACGACTGACGGTTTTCCTGGAGGCGTGTAATTAGGTATTGGCCGCGGAACGAACACTTGCTCCTTGTAACCTAACGACTTTTTATCAATCGTGGTGGCCATGCTTGATACCAAGGTAGATCCGGCGCAGGAAAACACTAATTATTCAACCCAAAAACATCTGATACGAAACTAAATTTAACTTTTATTTCTGTCTTATTTTCACAGCAATTTTTTACTGAGATTTTTGGATTTAGATTAGTTTTTGCAATTCTCGCGCCGGGCAAGTAAGAGGCAAAATGAGATTTTCATTTCCAGCATTTTATTTTCCACGTTTGACCACTTTGTTTGTTTGTTTGTTGGAATTTATTATCGTTTCATTGCGTAACATTTCATAGGAAATGATATTATACGGAGAAACGCCTAAATAACTCCCGATACGATATTAGTATGATGAGTCTTGGATTATCAGTCGATTGTCAGAGGGTCGAATACCCGGATTTCTAGATAACCTATTTAATTCCAGCCTATGCTGTGGACACATGACCCAGAGGGGATCAGATACCCGAAATTCTAAACTAACCTAGTAAATCCCAGCCTATGCTGTGGACAAATGACCCAGAGGGGGTCAGATACCCAGAAATTCTAAACTAACCTAGTAAATCCCAGCCTATGCTGTGGACAAATGACCCAGAGGGGGTCAGATACCCGAAAATTTCTTAACTAGCCTATCAAATTCCAGCCTATGCTGTGGTATACCGGGTGGTCCACACCCGGTATACCCCATTATACCCACGGTATATCCCTTAATTCATAAAAAATGTCAGAAAATGTACAAAATTTAACAAAAATTTCAAAAAATGTCCAAAATTCATAAAAATTTCAGAAAATGTCTACCCGGTTCACCTTCATATACGCACGGTACACGGTACAAATGGGCGTGGTACACTCGTGCTATTACGTACACCCGTGTTTTTAGGGTTTATTTTTGGAGAAAAGCGTTTTGATCATTAAATCACCTTTCCCTTAAATCATGATTATTTTTCGGCGCGTCGCTATTGTTTCAAAATTAAGTACCAGCAAAGGGAGTGCTAAGTAGAGAATGTACGAAGCTACTTATTCTACCCTAAGGCCGATTGCAAACTTAAAAAAGGCTGGGGGAAATTAGAAGCGTTTCCCCTTCTTTTTTTTCAGAAAGTGATGAAGAAATTAAATTCTATTAGCAGAATTCCCTTGATTCGTAAAAAGTTGAGCGGAATTTTCTCAAGTTCATTCCTATCTCCATATCAAGTGGATTAAGAAAAATATGAAGAAAAGGCAGGAGCAGTGGATGATGAAGTCAAGAATAATTTTCTTCGCTCTTTATTACTTTTCCCCCACACGCTCACATCCACTACGGTGGAAGTGGATGCCGAGACATTAGGCCTCTCTTATTCCTAAATTCCAAAAAATATTCCTTGATTTTCCTTAATATAAAAATTCCTCTGATTTCCTCGCTTTCTTAGATCTGGAATAGGGAGATTTAGAGACTTCTTTCACCCACATCAGTGCCTACTTTTGGCCTCCTCTTTACTCTCAAACTTACAAGGGAGGGTCGCCACTTCCCCAACACAGATCGTCCATTTTCACTTCAACGAGAAACCAAGGTCTGCACGCCAATCAAACAATTTTCTTTTTTTTCCAGAATGAGCTATACACGACCTTTATTTTTTCCTCGATTTCCCGATACCCTTACTTGAATTAATGTTTTAAAAGTACTTTTCTACCAAGAATAGCGAACAAAAATAGAATAGTCAATTTTGTCTAAAGCATAAAAATTTGGATTATTGTATGATGAATTAGAAGGAATCCGGCGATTTCTTTGTGATTTCGGATGAACTGGCAGACAGCGGCAAAGGTTTTTCAGAGAAAAAAAGAGAGAAAGCGGAGTATCCTTTCCATCCTACTGCTAAGGCTGATTTACACTTTCGCGCTGAAAAGGATTCAACTGAAGCATCTCAATTCAAACCCGTGCCATAGATATTTAAGCCTGCTAAGCCAATTTTGCCAAGGCCCTTGCCCCCTTTGATGACATCATTTCCGTAAAGACTTTGAGCTGCCGAAACGTAGCAGGGCATGTAGGTGAAAAATTTCGGGAAAACTCGAAAATGGTGTTTCACTGTATTATTTGCTGGCGAATCGGAATGCTAAACGTTAAAATTAAGAAAACCTATGCGGGACACCTTACCACAATCAGTTGCAAGTTTACTAAATAAGGGAAATGACCGCTAGGAGGAACATTTCTTCGTTTTCTAGTTATTTACTTCCCTCATGCATTCTTCCCTTAGCACTCGAATCCAAAATCAGTATTTACGGAGAGTTAAATTCTCCAACTTACCCTGGCTTTTTGTGCCAACGGCGGACTTGAGTGTGATGTTGAGTCCATTCTCTCGTTTCCAGACGATGGAGGGAGGGGGATGACCCCGTGCATTGCAATTTAGTTTTACAGTGCTTCCCTCTGGGGCCATTAGGTCACC
>JABASM010000115.1:0-34210 GCA_019776545.1 Brachystomella parvula
CCGGACGGCCGGACGTCCGGGCGTCCGGACTAACATTACATTCGCATGAATAGCGCTCGCGCTATTAATAATTTCAAAGCGAAGATTCACGATTATCTGGTTAGGTGTAGAGAATCATCGAGGATATCTCATCACGCCGCCCACTGTACTGCATTTCTTGCTTTTGCTTTCATAGGTTTTTCCCTATTCAGTAACAATGAAATGAAAGAGGTCAATTATTGAAAACATCGCATTGTTCTTTTTGCTTTATATACTACTGTACGGTAAACAAAATTTTCATTTCCTGACGCTAGTTTTCTGAGCTGACATGGACATCTAGTGATTTTATTTCGATTCTTTTCACCGAGACTGCTTTTTTTTTCGTGTATCTTTTTTTTTTGAGTCGCACCTCTGGGCGGGACGATCATCTGTTCTATGAATACAAAATTTCCATTCGGGGCCCCGCAAGCAGAATATTCGTGATCGTCAATTGTTTTTAGTGATTTTTTGACTAAAATGATTTGAAGGTTTTAGTGATCGATAATTACTGAACACATCGAACACTTCGGTTGTGTATCATAGTGACAGGAAGCAAGCTCATGTAGCTTCTTATTCAGTAAAATTAATGGATTTTTAATGTGGCCTTCCAGGTCCAGAGTGATAGCATAGGCTGTAACAAATATGGTGGGTCCTTCTTCATCTGGCGTGGGAGGAAGACGTTGGGTCCTAAGCCGTGTCTGTATGGAGGGGATGACGCCGATGACCTTCAATGTGGTGGAAAATAAGGTAACTCAACCATTAATTACAGTAGTTTTGGAAATAGAAATTAACTTGTATTTTTGTGTCTTTGTACCATTTCCAGCCCACTTACATAATAGGACGTCTTCATACACCTCTGAAGGTAACGGCTGACATAACCGTTGACAGTCATTACATATCAAAACGACATTGTCAAATAGAATGCCGAAATGGGATTTGGTACATTCAGGATTTAAAGGTAACTTAGTACCGTCTTTAACTTTAGTTAATGTATCAGGAATAAACCTCACGTGTCTGATCTTGATTTTGATTACAGTCAAAGAACGGAACGTATTTGAACGGTGAAAAAATCACAGTTGAGAGAGAGCTGAGGGACAGAGATTTTATCGGGCTAGGAATTCACATTTTAATACCAGGACTTCCTGAACCCGATGTCTTTTTTGTGTTCAACTTCCTTCCTGTAAGTAAATTTGTGTAGTGCAATAATATTTGTTAATTATATTCTGAAACAAGGGATTTAATTCTTTTTTTTACGTAAATAGAGAACCCAGTCACCCAGGCCTTCACCGTGTCCCTCGTCCCCATCAGCTACGCAAGCTATTCCATGGCGGCTAGGAGTAGTAAAGCAAGAAGTGATTACGATTGAAGATAGCGAGGAGGAGGGAGAGGAGACAATTTTGCGTCAGCAATCAGAAGAAGAAAGAGCTCAAGAGCTTCAGCGGAGGAAGGACGAGGAAGAGCAGGAGAGACTCCGAAAGGAGCAAGAAGAACGTGATGAAGCTGAGCGCAAGAGAATCGAAGACGAAGATATTGAGCGTCAGAAAATAAAGCAAAGGGAAATGGAACAGAAACGACAGGAAGAAGAAAAAAAAAGAAAAGAAGTAGAACGAAAACGGATGGAAGAAGAAAAAGAGCAGCTGCGGCTTGAAAACGAGAAGAAGGAACGCCAGCGCCTAGAGGAGGAGAGAAAAGAACGTCAGCGCCTGGAGGAGGAGAGAAAAGAACGTCAGTGTCTGGAGGACGAGAGAAAGGAGCGAGAGCGCCTTGAGGAGGAGAAACGCCAGCGCCTGGAGGAGGAGAGGAAAGAACGTCAGCGTCTTGAGGACGAGAGAAAGGAGCGAGATCGTCTTGAGGAGGAAAAACGTCAACGCCTGGAGGAGGAGAGAAAAGTACGTCAGCGTCTTGAGGACGAGAGAAAGGAGCGAGAGCGTCTTGAGGAGGAAAAACGCCAACGCCTGGAGGAGGAGAGAAAAGTACGTCAGCGTCTGGAAAACGAGAGAAAGGAGCGAGAGCGTCTTGACGAGGAGAAACGCCAGCGCCTGGAGGAGGAGAGAAAAGAACGTCAGCGTCTGGAGGACGAGAGAAAGGGGCGAGAGCGTCTTGAGGAGGAGAGACGCCAACGCCTGAAGGAGGAACAACGCCTCAAGGAAGAACAACGCCTCAAGGAGGAACAACGCCTCAAGGAGGAACAACGCCTCGAGGAGAAACAGCGTCTTCAGGAGCAGCAGAGGTTACATGCAGAAAAAGAACGGCAGAGGCAGCGGGAGAAAGAGCTGCAAAGAAAGAAAGAACTAGATGCTACATTTAGAGTGAGTCAAATGTTATTAGGTTAAGCAATAGTCAGGTTTGATGCTTATAATAATTTCTGTGCTTCACTTTTCAGGGCGAGGAGGAGGATGAGGGTGTCCCGATGGAAACTGGAGAAAGTGTTCAGGAGCGGAAGGATCACCAGCAAGATTCATCTCCTTTCTCCTTAGCAGCATCTAGGAAGGTAAAGATTCCTAAAATCAAGCTTCGTTCCGCTATTTCTGTGAAGAGTGAGGCTGCAGTTACGATTCACATTAGTAAGGAGGATCTTCGGACGTTGAGCGATGACTCCTTGAGCAGGGTAATTGACCCAGAAATTTTCTTCAAATGTCAAGTTACTTTCATTAACTTAGTTTTTATTGGTTTGGGCTGCCGGATTTTATTTCGTGTGCTAGTAGTTACTTATTTTTGTTCTTGTTCGTGGGTTCACCTTCCCTGTACTTTTTAATTCAGTATTTAAATTTTTTTATTTTTTATTTTTTTTAGATCGCCTGGCAATTCCAGAGATCCGTCCATGCCAATGGGATGCGTATGACGTCTGCGGCCGAAAATTCTGGCACAGAGGTTCATTCTGGTAAGAAAATAACGTAGACCCGTTCCCAGTGCCTTGTGACTAACGATTTTTCTATTTTAGGCCATAACCGGAAGAAGAGGAAGCCGGAGGAGCAGCCAAGAGAGACAGGATCAAAGCACAAGAAAATAAGAAGTGAGGAATTTGCTACTCCACAACCATCAACATCGTCGGCTACTACTGCGTCTGTTCGTCCTCCCTCGCCTCCTCGTGCTCCACCCATCAAAAACCTAGGCTCTGTCATTGGTAAAGTAAACAAGAACCACGAGCAGGACTTTGCGAGCAAAGTCAAAATAATAAATACTCCTCCGCCAATGAAACCAGCTCGAGGATACGCTCCCCCCGCTCAGCCTAAGAAACCGAAGTATCCTTCTGGGCCGTCTTCACCTCCGACATCTTCAACTTCCCCAAATGCAGAAGATTTCCGGAAAAAGTTGAAGGAAGTTGCGACAAAGGGAAAATCGAGCAATGAAGGAACTGAACCGAGGAAAGAGGAAACTCCTAGGAAGACCAACAAGCCTCCGATTAAAGATACGAGAAAAAGTCGGAACGACCAGTTGCTGGAGTCGATGGGAGTGGCTCAGCCTCAGCCGGCAAAAATTGCAGCAGTCAAGCCTTTTAATGCTGGGAGGACCAATACAGATGACTCCCCTGTCAGCCGTATCACCGGGCAAATGGACAATAACAATTTGTCGAAAGTCTTGGAGAGATCGAAGCCAGTACCACCCGCTGCAATTACGAGACAACCGAAACCAACCACAGGAATGCTTCCACCTCCGCAGCCGGCGTCAGGGGGTGCAGGGAACGACAAGAACCGTGGTGTCCTCACATCACATGGCCGAGCCGCTGACAATCCGTCCACTTCGACTGCCCCAGCTCAAAGGTCTTCAACCTCATCAGCTCTTGCTGTAGCAAAACCTAAGCCTCCAACAGTTCCAAGCTCTGACAGGTGTGTTTGGTGTTTTAAATTAAAAAAATAAGTGAATTTCTTATTCATATCTAGTTTTTTTTCTTTGTAGACTTCCTGAGGACCAGGTACACCGGGACATCCTCAACTGGAACGCGTCTTGGATCGAGGTAAGCTTGAATTCGCCTTAAGTGCACTTTATTTTCATACCGCCGTATATTTTTTTTTGCTGCATTTTCTCTGGTCAGATGGTTTCAGTTTTTTCTAACTGTGCTTTTGCCTTATGTTGAATCGAAAAAGACGGATCCGTTTCATGTCATTCTAAAGCAATTTCGCTTGTACAAAAAATTTTCTTAAAAGTTTTGAGAATTAGAAAAAAATTTCAACGGGGCTTCTCCCTCCTTTTGACTGTTCACATCAGTCAAGCTAATTTAACATAAAACCTGAAAAAGAATTCCAGAAAGAATTTTTGGGTTCCAAAGTAGTTAGTATCACCTGTAAGAACTTCGTCTGCGGTAGTCAAAAGAGCCCATTGCAGAGCGATCTTAGTTAGGGCACTCGGTAATATATCTGACGACCAGTGGAAATTCACTCTCTTAATTTTATCCTGCCGCTTTCTTTCCATTGCGGCTTTTTACTTTCTTTTTTGATTCCCCCTCTTTGCTATTTTCATATTTCACTAACTCCCTGTCATATTATGTTTGCGATTCAATCAGAACTCGAATCAGCGCATGCAACCCACCCCCGGACCCCCACCTGTTGAGCTGCCCCAACAAAATTTGGCCTATGTCCAGTCCGCCTACAACCAGCAGAACGTAAATGTCCCACCCGTCCATTCTGCCGCCCCACTCCAGGTCCGTCTGACCCTAGACGACTACCGGCGAGAAGTTATGGGCCTGGGCTTTGTGCCAGTCCCACAATGCGGCATGTCTGGCCCAGGGAATCAACCACGTCGGCCTCCAGTGGATGAGAGGCGTCGTGATAGGGAGCCAAGACGCGGGGGTCAGGTCGCTCGTAGTAACAGGCGAAGACGTGATTGGGAAGACGTACGTCGGGGAAATGATCGGCCTCGAGGACGTGGCCGCGGTCGAGGGGACTATGGAAATCCGAGTCGTCAAGGGCATGGTGGTTCTGAACGAGATCACCGGTGGAACAGTCATCGAGATTTTGGAAATGGAAATCATCAAAGTCGTCACAACGGGCCTCTGATTATTTTGCATGATCCTCAAACTGAATTCCAACAACGCGACACTGTGCAATTGACTCCAGCTCAAGCCCAACCTGTTGTTGGAGTGGAAAACGCCTGGAGCTCTGCTGGCGGTACTGCTGGAAATCCCGGAAATGACTTCAGACGTAACGGTGATGAAGGAAGACCAAGCAATCGATTTCAGTATCAAATTTGAATGAAATTATTATCCCTGGATTCTTTGCACATACTTCGCGCTGGCTGGGGAACTGAATTGAAGATTTTTAGTTGCCGTACAAAATAGAATGTTAATTTTATTTATTAAATAATTCTAAGGGGCAAGCATTTTTGACAAATTAGACTAGGCTTGATTTTACCAAAAAATCAAGTTTTCTTCATTTGTCTACTTAAGTGATAGGAACCAAAGTAATACTCAACCTTCACTGCCTAAAATACAAAAGAAAAGAAAACAATATCCACCAGTAGTGAATAGCTAAAGTTTAGTATGTAAAAGTGAAATGTTTTCTTCAGAAAATTATGAGATTACCAGAATTTTGTTAGTCTAGTTATGCATCAGGCTACTATTATGAAATTATGGATTTAATAAAGACAATTTATTTATTACTGATTGAATTTCTTTTACTCGCGACCATTCCCCTCTGATTCTCTTTTTTTCTTGCTTCCACTGCCCTTTCATTGCTTCATTTTTTATTCAATTATGAACTTGACTTCATTGGTCTTTGCTTTTTTTAACGTTCAGGAACAGAAGTCGAATTCAAAACCTCCGCCTGTTTGCGGCAGTTGGCCGGCCGTGATGAATCTTGCCTTCTACACGGACTACGAATCGTACAAAAATACGTTCTACCCGCTGATGCTAATGGAGCTCTGGGCGACCATACTTCAAGAGCATCGAAATGGACTTAATATGAGACAGCGTCCAGGCTTCGAAAAGTAAGGAATTATGACACTGCTGAACACGCTAGTAGCGCATACGCTAATTTAGTTTGCTGTTATCAGTTTTTGAGATTGTGATTTTTAGAGTTCCCGAGAAATAGCTGGTAGTGCTACGCTTATAGTGCTTATTTTCTTTTTTTCTAATTTCTAATGCGAAGGGCTCCTGGTAGGATTGAGTTTCCAGTAGCGATTGAGAATGTTGAGAGGAAAAGCGTGTGCCCTTTACTTGCAAAGAGCATTGGGAAGTCGTTCCAAAAGCCAGGAAGCAAAAGACAGTTACACAACTCTAGCACTGATTCCGAACCAACTTTTTATGACTGCTTGACGCTGGTCGGTAAGTAAATTGTCTGTTCCTTTTCTTAGTTTTTATTAATTATTAATTTTTTCTTAGCTTTTTTTTCCTTTCAATTTCTAAACTTATATGTTATTGAGTTTAGAAAAAAAATTTCTTGTAAGATCCTTAATATTATTTTCATTTTTTCAATTGCAGTTCTGGCTGATCAGAGGAATGAAATCAACAGGCAGAAGGACTTTGGTATTATTTCACTGGACTTCAAGCGCTCAAATGGAGAAATTCAGCAACACTCATTCTTTGCCTTCTTTCTGGAGCCTGAAGAAGAAAAAATTAGTCAAATGACGATTATACCACGGGCACTCATGGCACAGCAAGGGAAAAAGTACAAATTCAAATTCACAGCCGTGACACATGTCAAAGGAGACTTTATCAAAAAACTGGAAGCAGGTCGGCTTGGGACAGTAAAGAAAATATGCTACATTTCTTCTAAAATCCGGGATTTTCGTGCCCTTGCTCAGCTTCCGGATTCTCCTCTCTACCCGCATATTATTTCTCCTCCTTCCTATTCCGCTGAAGAAGTCCTTAATCCAAGGCGAAATGTCTCTCCGTCCGAACTCGTCGCCCCAGTCTTTGTAAGAAATTCTGAGTTTTTTTTATTTTTAATGTTTTTTTTTCAATTTGTCTTCTTCAAATTTTTTGTTTTTCAATTCTGCTAAATGAAGATTTTTTTGGCGTTTCAGCAACTTCTGAATCCTATCCAGCGCACAGTCGTCCACCACATTTTTCAGCGAGTCATAGAACCTGGAGCGGATTTGATGCTGCTCCATGGACCACCAGGTACTGGGAAGACGCGGACGATTGTTGGTCTTATTCTCCAACTCACCAAAGACCACAGACTGCGTAACAGCGACAAGACCAAAATTCTCGTTTGCACACCGTCGAATACGGCAGTTGATGAGATTATTCGACGTTTAGTTGAGGAAGATGAGAGTAAGTCATTTTCATTGACAGAATAATTTTTGATGTTAGTTTCATGATTATTTTTTTCTAGGTCTCAGAATTGTGAGAATTGGGACTGGAGGCGCGGAGAGTTTGAGAAAGTACACGGTTGATGAGTTGGCCAAGCCCCATATGTCACAGGCAGGTCAAATCAATGGACTAACTCAATCTGTAAGGGATTTCTGTCATTTTCTTAAGAAATCAGCTAATTCTTCCGTCCATAGATTAAGGGGTTGGACAGTCAGCTTGTCGCAGCAAATCGACAGCTCGAAGCTTTAAGGAGTGGTACTGGGAATAAGACGCAGATGGCTGTTCTCCAGGAAAATGTCGCAGAGTGGACGAGGGATCGTGATCAGTATTTGCGTGACCTGAGCCGTGTCGTAAGTTTTCCAGTTGTTTCAAATGCAAAAAAGTTGCATTCATAGCTTTGAAAATTTTTTAATTTTATTTTCTATTTTTTATTTTTTTTAAATTAAACTTATTTGATTTGTTTTACTGAATTATGATTTTTTTATTTGTTTAGAAATGTGACAGAAAAGGTGTGGAAGCAGCCAAGACCATGGTGATACACAAAGCTCAAGTCGTGTTCAGTACTTTAAACGCTAGCAGCTCAACGCAGCTTCGTCGTCAGTTCACGAGCGCAGTGAGAGGAGAGAAAGGAAAACGTTCAGATGAGTCGAGTCAAATTCTCTTTACTTGTGGGATCGTGGACGAGTCAACACAGACGACCGAGCCTGAGACCCTTGCACCCATCATGACTGGCTGTGAGAAATTAATTCTAGTCGGAGATCCGAAGCAACTACCAGCAACCGTCCTCTCTCCTGAAGCAGAAAGCTTAAAATTCGGAAAATCTCTCTTTGCTCGGATTTACAGTTACTACGAGGGGAAACGAAGCCCAGCTAATCCTGTAATGATGCTCACTCTGCAGTATCGAATGCACAGAGAAATTCTCAAATGGCCAAACGAATGGTTCTACGGTAAGAAGCTTCAGACGCATAGCTCTGTTGACCAGAGGCCGGCACTTCAAGTACGTCCCTATGTCTTCATCAATATCTCCAGCAAGGAATCCAAAGAGCAAAATGGGTATGTGCGCTTCTATTTCTCATGAAAAAATATAAACAAAAAAATTATTAAGAAAGATAAGGAAATAAGCAACAAATCAAAATCGTCAGTTTTTTATTTTTTATTTTCCCAGGCTCATAAGCAATGACGAGGAAGTGAAATTCATCAAAGTGATTTTGAGTATTCTGAAATCTCAAAGCTCAGTTTATAAAACTCATCAGAATTTGTCTATTGGAATTATCACTCCCTACAACGACCAGAAGAAGAAAGTTGAGAGCGTTGTTGAGCAATTTCGATCGTAAGAAAATTTTCCCGAATTTTCAGGATTTTGAATTTGAAAACATTTTTCCGGTTTTTAGTGATAGTCCCAAATTCCACGAGAGCATAGAAGTAGACACTGTGGACAGTTTTCAAGGGCGTGAAAAGGATATTATCATCCTCTCATGCGTCCGTACGGGGGATTTAGGTTTTCTAAAAACCCCTGAACGACTTAACGTCGCCATTACACGTGCCAAGCAGTCCCTCATCATACTCGGAAACGCTCTTTGTCTCAACAAGGTAAATTATTCAACAAAAAGTTATGAGAGTAAAGCTATTTTCATAACTAACGGATTTTATTTTTTATTTTTCATTTTTGTAGAATACAATGTGGAGCAGCTTGATGGAAGATGCAGAAGCAAGGAAGAATTACGTGACTGTGTCCAACGAGTATTTATTTAAGGGTGAGTCATTCCTTCTCCAGGCCATGGAGAAAGCGATTCTTGTTCCTAGGTCCAACGGCCAACCAGATTCTAACTAGAGACTGTTTGTAATACTGACTAAGCAAATTACTCCCTAAATCGGAGGAAAATGGACTGATACTTATTCTTAATTTCATACATTCCTTTTTAAACTTATATTTACGGTGCGGTGGCCCACTGTAGGCTTAAATTATTGCAAAACTTCCTATATTCCAATACTTAACAAAACTGGAAATTAATGATGTGATGAAGAGATTTTGTTACCTTTTTTTTAGAAATTTTGTTACAGGTGTTACTGGTAGGAAAAAAATTGCTTGAATACTTTGACCTCTCTGTGGTAGTTTTGGAGGATGGCGATGTACTCAGAGTCAATCTATGAAAAAATAATTACAAAAAATCGTGCTAACATCTAGCTCAGTGCACCAACCGCGACAAATTCATTTAGCCGGTCATATAAAAGGACGGTAGTAAAAATATTCTCTTCGAAAATCAAAAGTCTGTATATCGGAAACGGTGCCTATGAGAACGCCAAATTGCCTGTGAAATGCTTTGAATCATCCATTTTGTTTCGCGAAAAACGGTAGCGAGAAAAAGAGTTTAAACAAAGGGAATAGGCGATTTTCCCGTATTATAGGGTACCATCCTTTCAGTTGCATTGTCGCGCATTTCAACCGCGTTTCAGTCCCAATTTTTTTCTTTTCTAGTAGACTCGGCTTCTTTTCTGGATTTTAGTTTTTTTTCTCTTTTTGCTTTTCTTCACGTTCCTTATGCTTCTGATTTTTAGGAAAGGGCATGGCCGGATAGCTATTAGCCTTGGCCCGATGGCGGAAATTGCTGGGAAATGCAATTTTCGTGGGGCCTTATCCATTCATGTCCTTTCAGACTTCAGATTTGAATTTTTTGTGAACTTCGAATTTATCTTTGAGTTTCCTAACTTTATTTGAAAGAGTTTTGCTGGTGTGCCCTTTTAAACTAAAAAATCTGGCTGCATGCGCAAAGCTTTTCTTGAACAGATGGACACACCGTTCGAAAAACTACCGCCTTCTTCGGTGAAAAATTGAAGTTTTTGGTTCTTACCCCAGATTCAGCAAGATCTTCAATTTCCCCTATGTAAATGGCATTGGCGAGACCTTCCAGCTCAACTCCATAGTCACTCTCGTCGTCATCGTCATCTTGGACAGTTTCCTCGAGTATGTCAGCCACAGCCGTCAAAGTTTCAACTTGTGCTCCACTATCCACACTCTCAATACTCCGTTCTGAAGGAAGGGTCGAGGACTCTGTGAACGAGGTTCCGTGGTCGGTAAGCTCTGGTCCAAATTCAGTTGAAGGGGTTGGCCGTTCTGACATTGCTGACCTGCTGCTCTCTACTTGGCTTGGTAGGATTGGAAATGGAGTAGTGAAGACATCTTCGGATGGCGTGGAAGGAGGAGAGGGGAAAGGATGATAATTGATCCGGAGTGTTTCTAATTGTGGGAGCCCTCCAGGTCTGGAGACAAAGACCAAGGCTTCAATTTCGCGAATTGTTCGTATTGACACGAAGAGATATTTCAAATCTAAATAAAGGAGAAATGCCTGTCATTAGATTAGCATAGAACACACTGAGCTTTTTTCTCTTTACTTTTCAAGTTCCGGAGTGATGGACGCTGGTAGATTTTGTGGTTTTCGTAGCTTTCTAATGGTTCTATATCCCCCAGTGCGCTAGCGTCCTGTAGAATCAACAAATTGAGACAAGAAAATCTTGAAATCTGAAACCAAGCTTCTCAATTTCAGTCGACGCCCTTTTGGATTTTTGGAAAAATTATGGCCCCTTCTTGCATTTCTAGGGATTTCAAATCGTGACGGGATTAAACAACCGAAAATTTGCATTTCAAACGGAAATCATCGTTCAAAAAAGTACATTATCATATTGATCAAAATAATTTTCCTGCTGTGTTTAAAGCACGTAGAGCGTAATATTCAGAAATCAAACGTGTTTGGGTAATCTAAAGTCCAAAAGCGCCATTTTTTTTGGAAAAAATAGAAACTCCAACTTTTACATCTTAAGTCCCGCAAGAAAAATTTAGAAAAACATGTAGGCGTTCAAAATATTTGGAAAACTAAAACTGCGTCGAACCAAGTTCAGTTTTTCGATTCGGTATGTGTGGATTTCAAGGAATTCCAAGCATTGAGGTTTACAAAATTCTTCCTTGGAAAAGCATTTTATTCGGCTTCTAAAATGACCATGCAGATTTTAAGCTGATCGCGAAATACCTAAACGGTAATTTTAGAAATAGTAATTTCCATCGTTTTAAACTGGTTTCACTTCGCCATTGCATACTTAGGGCTGTCATTCAGGCTGGTTTAAATCAGGATTCTAAAACTGTGATTTTTTTTTAATTGGGGGCTTCAAAGTGGTTGTTTTGATCCTATTTTCATTATCACTCCCTGATTTAGCTAGAATCTGAGCCTAGAAAAGTTTTGGAAACAAAAATTACTTTGTACTCATTGGTCCAGAGCTGGAGTAGCTGTTCCTTGGGCATGACCTGCTCCTCTCCAGTGTACAACCCCCAGTACTGCTCGTAGAAGTCCTTATTCCTCCTCCCAGCAAGATTTCCCAAATCGAGGTACTCTATCCCCGTCAGGTGCCTCAGGGTGTAGTCGAGGAAACTGGTGGGTGGAACCCTGAAGAATTCCAGTTCCTTCATGTTTGGGAAAGTGAGGTGGAAGTTCTCCTGGCCATCTCCGTAGTAATCACATATACTTAGCTTGAAAAGACTTGGTATTAGAAGGTTAGGGCTGAACCAGGGGTAAGCCGAGTTGTACTCTCCAACGTCCAGGATTTGAAGGGCGGGGAACTGACCAGTAGAAATAAACGGGGATACTGGCATACCCCCCTCCTCGTCCCCATTGTCCAGAAAATAAATGTAGAGGAAACTGAGCTTGTTCAGTTGTGGAATTCGTATTGGGAACTGCCTGTGGTTGTAGCACTGGATGAGGAGTGACTCCATGCTCTCCGTCTGAAGCGCAACGAGTGCGGCTGCCCTGCCCCAAAATCGCTCCTCATCTCCAACTAGGTCAAGGGTCAGCACTAATTTCTGGAGTCGATTGTAATTCCTTCCAATCAAATTTTCTATTACGGGCAGATCCGCTGTGGAAATTTCAGTAGAGAGGTAGAGGCTCGGTGGGCGAGGGCGGGAAGTTTCAAATAAAAAATCCGGAATTCGTGCGTTCAGGATCCCACTCCGCCCGTCTTCCATGCGAATTCCCAAATGACCTAAATTCGGCGTCCGCTTGAGCAAAAGGCCTACAACGTCCCGCCCAACTTCCAGTGCTGAAGACGCGTATTCAAAATCCAGGGAGCTGAGTCGTGGAAAAATGGCGGGAAATATTTCAAGCTCTTCAGCAGAGAGTGGAATGTCGAGTTCTGATTGGATGGTAAGTTCTTCGAGATTCTCAGCGCAGGGGCGGAGGAGAACAAGGATTTTCGTGCTTATCTTTCTGGACTCTAAAGCGTCTTGAATTTCCTCCCTGAAGAACAGCGGCTCGTCTGAGTCCCACCCACGCCCGTGCAGAAAATCGTAAAAATCGTAGGAAAATATGTTACTCCCAACCAACGCTGCGAACTTCTCTAAGTTTTCCAATACAATATTCCCAAGTGCCAGTGCATACGATGTGTAGGGGATTGGCTGGATTCGTGTGTTCATTGTATTGAGGAAATCAAGTATTTCTGCGTCACTTGTGATCCTTGCCTTCGCTTGAACTCGTTTCTGGAGGTGGTGGGTCGCAACGAGGTTACAAGTTTTGCTCACAAGTCGCCAACCACAAAGCTCTCTCGATTCAACGACCTTCAGCAGAGCTCTTAGAATCTAGAATGTATTTTCAGGGGGGAATTAAAAAAATTAGCTTAAAAACTCAAAAAGATTAACTAAAAAAATTCAAAATAAAAACAAAAACAAAATTGTTAACTCCATTTTTTTTTTCATACGGAGTTGTTAAATATGGCGTCTGGATCTGAAGCTGGGAGACTCATTTCCAATTCCTCGTCCATTTGATCTTGAAAACTGACAAGTTTCCTTTGACTTAATTTATTAAATTGAATTGGAATTGTGAATAAAATAAAATTTCGAAAAAATATTGTGCTGCTGTTCCTGTATTTTTCCTGTGTTTTTTTTTTAATTTTGAGTAGTTAAATCTTCAGTGTTACTACTGGATACAACTTCTTTCGAATTTTTCACATTTTAACCCAGGTAGTAGTGTTTGAATAATAAAGTTATCGAAACAAATAATGCAGAAATTTTTCTAATTCATTTAATTTATTTTCATTAAATAGTTCGTTTTCGTTTGTTCGATTTTTTTTTTTTGATTTTTTTGAATTGCTGCTAAAATCTAACATTGAATCCACAGCGAAGAGTGCTAAATTTTAATTTCTAGATCGGATGGGATTTTTCAGTAACTGCGGATGCATTATCAGGTGTTTCCGGTTCATGGATACAGAACCATGGCATTCTGCGCTGCAATTCGAGCCTAAGTCAGAAAAAATTAGACAAATAAAAGATCAGGAATAATACTAAAGTCGAAAAAGGGAAATTGAAATTTTGGATTCCTACCGATATCTCGGATGGTTGATAGCGTAAACCCAGGGATCAAGACAAGCAACTGCTTTGCATGTACAAGCTGGGATCATTGACACCAAAGGCGTTATCAGCTCCCTATGAGTCGTAAAGAAATGAATTAAACCAGAAGCTGAAATTAACGCTGAAGTCTGTTATACCTGTTACCAAAAGCTGCGATCAGGGCCACCATGGCGTACGGCTGAAAAAACCAAAAAAAAATTAAAACATCGTCGAATTTTTCCAAGATTTTGCAATTAACAACCATGTGTTTTATTTTAGTATTTCCTTATTTTTCGAACTTTTTAAAAAAATCTGCTTGTTCTAGCTCGAGAAAGCAAAGCATGAGAATTAAAGCCGCTTGCGGACATAACTAACCGTCCATGACAAAATATAGAGACACAGGATCCCTATGGCCACTTTGGCGATCCGCATCTCGGCCGCAGTGTCTGATTGCTCTTTGTTCCCTCGCAAGGTCTCCACGTTCATTTTCTTTGCCTGAAAATCAGAAATCAAAACCCAAATAAAGTAATTTATTTTTATTTTGAAAATAATCAAATATCAAACGAAATTAAATGTATATTCATTCTGAAAAAAAAAATGGAAAAGCAAATAAAATTCTCATATTTCTATTTCTATGCAATCAGAAAGCGAAGGGCGTAAGTAGCTTTTCTTCTGCAAAGTTCAAATGAAAGAAAATTTAGTCTAAAAATACTCAAAACCAGAAAGCAAATAGAAAATAATATTTTCTTTAAAAGAAAAGACAAAAATCAGAAAAAAGTGTTAGTTTTTCTTTAACTCTTAAAAGACCGGTGATTTTTTTAGAGAATTCCGAAATGGCAGCCAAGCGATTGGAATAAGCTTACAATTTTACTTCATGGCTTGACTAAAAACCAGAGAATGTGCAGGTTAAACCTGTAGGTAGGAAAATAAAAATAAAATAATTTTATAAAGACCTAAAGCTTGATGAAAAATAAAGATGCGCAAACGTGCACCGCCCAGCCTTCCGAGAGTTAAAGAATTAGAAATCAAAACGAAAATCAAAGGAAAAAAAACCCGAAATTGGAAAAAAGAGAAAACGTAAAGAACCCTCACGAGCAGCAGCCTAAGCCCTCCCTCTATCACTTCATTCATAATTCCTTGATTCCTGGCTAGCGTGCCAAAGTATTGTAAAAGTTCAATGAACATTTCAAATCCGTAAATGATAACAATAACCTACTGAGTTTTCCATTAATTTCCAACCTTCGAATTTTTTATTCACCGTCGTCTTACATATCCTCAGAATTAGGGGAATGAATAAAAAGAGGAGAAAGTTGAGAGAAAGTTGAGGAGAGAAAGTTGACTTTTCTCTCTTGCCTCCCTCTCAGTCTCCCATGGTGAATTTACTCGTAGCCCATAATTCCCATTGTCATTTCCTACCAATGATTTACGAGAGCATGTTTTGGGACAATTAGCCTCCTGCAGAGTTACCTGACATAAACATTCCTTAGGAACTTTACTCATGGGCACTGATGAAGAATTTTCATGAAAAATTTGCACTGTGACATATAGGAAATGATTGGAAGGGGTGGGGGTCTGTCTCCGAGCACGTAATTCCTTTCTAATGAATTGAACTGAGTAACTCTCACCTGATCCCTTAGAAGAGCCTCATGAGATCGGACGTGACTCAGGATTTGAGAGTAGAAGTATATGGTCATCATCATGGGAATGCAGTAGGAGTAGACAAAGATGCAGGCGACGAAGAGCTTGTTCATTGTGGTCTCCGTCAAGTAGTCAAAAGTACAGCTCGTCAAATACCCTTCTACAAAATGAAAACATAAAAAACAAAAGGCTTTAATCAACCCTCCCAACTTTCTCCATGAGAAATAAAGTTTCAAGGTTTTTAGTTTATGTTGGCACAAGCTGGAGCTCTGTTTAACGATTATTTTTATTGTAACTATACAACTACAATGGTGAGGGCTTAGGATAAAGCAACGTCAGGTGATTATTATTTGAAAAAAAAAGAAAAAACGGGATTTATCCTGTTTTCCAATTTTTTGGCTGTGATATTGAATTTCCTTGAGCTAAAACTTCAAAGCTTCTGAGATTTATTGAGAAAGTTTTTCAGAAAATAGTTGAGCTAAGGTGTTGGAGTCATGAGTTTGACGCCCACGCCCTGCAGTTATGAAAGGATAACGCAAGTCGATCCATAGGGAAAAATGAGTTGTGTTAAACGTGACAAAACATTTGTTCACTCATGTTCCTCGGTATGGTGAGCAAATTTTAATTTTGCACATTAGTCCCTCGACTTGCCGCTAGTGGGCACTAAATTTGACATAGGGAACTTTCCTTTCCGCCAGTTAGAGTTGAAATTTGGCAGATATATACTTAAGATGACCCTGAGTAATGTTTGAACATGGATGCCAAGTCAAAGTGCGCCAAGGAAAGTGCACTATGGGTTTCATGAAGGTGTCTGGACTTAGCGCCCTAGCGCCATCTTGGCTAGAACCTCGACTTGCTTCCCATTGGATTACTCAGGGTAACCTACTGAATGGCAAGTCCGCCCTATATTTTAGTTTCAGCATCCCCTAGCGGCAAGCCGAGGGACTATAGCGGGTTGGTACATTCGTAAAATTTATTCACCATGTCCAGAAGTAAAATCGTACAAATTTTCAGCGATTTTTCGCAGAACCTTTTTTCCATGGTTAGCTTTGTATACGGCATCATTTCACTAAAAATTTTCCATCCATAAAATCACAGGGTCTTCCAAATTTACACATAATCTGGGCAAATTTTTTAAGCGATTTAATACTGATATTTCTGCTAATATCAGGTGAACTCCAAATTGCTCAAAAATAGGTAAATTCTGATAGTTACTTTAGTGTAGTAATTTCACTCAGTAACTTGCTGTAAGTGGCTTGAATTACCCTTTGAAAAAATTTGCCCAGATATATGTGTAGCGCGTAATTTGGAAGACCTTGTACAACCCTTTCAAAGCAGCGTGCCTTTCTTCATGTGTGATTTGAACTCTAATATTAATTTCCTTTAATTTCATGGTGTGGTCAGGAGGGCTTAAAGTGGATAGAATTATAATTTTTCTTTACCTGGTACAAACCTTCCCCATATTTCCAGTGCAGGGAGGATAGTGAAGGGTGTTGCCCAAACCCAAATCAAAACCACCAGGATTAAAGCTTTCCCCCGCGTCAACTTTCCCGTGAATGGATTTCCAATAGTTCTTATGAAAAAAGTAAATAAAAAACAAACTAAAGAACAGTAACCGATTTCATCGTTTTCATTTTAAATTTTGTTTTGGCGTAAGCGTATACGTAAGGAAAAAGAAAACGCAGGAAACGTGACGTTTTATTTATTAAATCTGGTTCAATTATTTCCAAAACGGAGGGGGGGGGGAATGGCTCACCTATATCGATCGTAGGCAATGGCAGTATTGTTGATAGCTGACCCTATCCCAGAGATGGACCCGATAATTCCATAGATTAAACAACCTTGATGACCCCAAATCGGCCCCTCCGAAATTGAGTTTGAAATGAAAACCGGAGTTTTTACCATCATCAAGAAATCCAGGATGGCGAGGTTGATAATGAAGTAATTGGACGGTGTCCTCAGTTGTTTGCAGCTAAAAAAATAGAAACAAACTCAAAATTTTTAGCAAATAAATCGGAATTAGTTTTGCCGGATGTGTATAGCCTGTTCCTATTTTGAAAAGTAATTTTTCAAATTTTCTAATTTTCTGTTTATTTTTTTTTCCTTTCATTCCAGATTTATTTTCTGAGTTCTTATTCTTTGAAAATTTTGTCTTTTGCATTTCCTCAGATGTTTGCTGGAAAGTCCACATTAGGCAATTTTTTTCGGGCAGTCAAAATCTGAATAAAAATCTTGCCCACCACCTTCGTCGGTCTGGCTACGCTAAGGCAGTTTTTATTTTCTTTTTCTTTTGACTAACAATAAAAATTTTCGAGGTTGGAACCAAATCAAAACTGAATAAGCTGAAAGCGGGTTTTTTGAAATTCTTCTTACGAAATGAATATCCAGAGAACCACCCCATTCCCCGCACATCCAGAGATCATGAAAATGATGTAGAAAACAGCGAGCATGTGATGGAGAAAAGGATTGGGAGCTTCGTAGCGCAGCCAATGGGGATGGACATACTCGAGGTAATCCGGCGGTGTGTTGTAGCCATTCATGTGGAACACTTGTCTGGAAATTGAACAAAAGGATGGTAATAATGAATAATAAAACTTTTACCACCCCTCCCTTCTGCCCTTGTTTCTTTTTTCTTTGAGTGGAGTTCAAGAGCAGAAGAGAAAGTGGTTCTCAGAATGAAGAAAGTTTTGTCCCAATTCCATTCATTGGATTTGTTCTCCTCCTCATCCTCCTTGTTCTCGAGAGGCAGTTGACTTTGACAAGGAGTAATGGGCTGAGGAGTTCCTAATTAACTTTACTGGAAAAAACTTTTTTCGCTTGCGATTAGTGAAGGATGCTGAAATCAATCTCATTCCAGACGAAGTGATTTCATCAGTCCCACGAAGGAAATATAATTTTCCATCACGACTAACCTCACCCCCGTCCATGACAGGTTGAGGTAGACTCAGGAGTTGGCGGCTTTGGGGTGACAATGGGAATATTAATGCATGACATAAATAAATGGCCAAGTCTTAGCCTCTGCTCAAGGGAACGTCACGCCAGAATTACATTAAACACTTACGGAGTTTATAGAACCGGAAGTGCTGAATTATGTTATGCAAATCCGGTAGCCCTTGTCGCTTTCTCTTATTCAGACTGGCTACCCGCCCAGTTTTCGTAAGGAAAAGGTAGACATCAAAGTTGTGCCCTGCAAGGGCAGATGCCAAGGTAACTTGAGGACTGGTATTCAACCTTCCAAGCAACCTTGAGCAGATGCAACTCAATATTTTTCTAATTCCTTGAATCCTGGTCCGGTTTCGGGAAAGGCGATTTCTGGTTTTCTAGCGTTCTACGTAAGCGTCAAGAAACTGAGCCTTTTTTGTAGGACTTTTAGAAAAAAATCTTAGGCGCAATTCAAATAACCCTGAGGACGGAGAAAAAATCCCACTACCGCATGCTGATGAGACGGTGTAAAAAAATTCAGCCACCGCAGTTTTCTAGGACGGAGAAAAAGCCCGCTACCGCAGACGCCTATGCTAAAAAAATTAAGCCCCGCTACTGGTGACTAGGAAATCTAATCAGAAAAAACGAAATCCCACTACCGCGACCGCTGCCTGAAAGAATTGAGCTCCGCTACCGCTACTGATGGCGACGGCCGGATAAAATGTCCCACCATTGCAAGTCCCTGGGTCGGTAAAAGAATATACATACAACCCGCTGTGCAGCAGGACAGCCGAAAAAATCCCGCCACACTGGAATCTTGGCCGAAAAAATTAATTTCAGCTACCGCTGGCCAATAGAATGGCCGCAAAATAAAGCTCTGTCGGTAATTCTTCCGGAAAGAAAAAAAATTCAACAAAAAAAAATCAAAAATTCATCTCGTTACCGAGTTCCGCTTCCGCCCGTTTCGCTAGCATCCGTCTCGCTAGCCGGACGCCTGTCGAAAGCCGCCAGAAGCGGAAATCACTACGGTTAGTCTAGCATAACAAAGAAAGACAATGGGGATAAGCAAGTCATAGTATAGTTTACCTGTATGGCTCTGGCATTGGAAGGGGTTGAAAAAAAGACTCGTTCCTCCACACTTCCATTTTCCTTGGAAGAGATTCGACTTTCTCCTACTTTCACTTGAAGAAATTTAGAGTCCTAATTTTTCTCTTTTCTCTTCCCAGATCCTTGAGATGGATAAGAATAAGGAGAGTTTGAGATGAGATACTTCATTCAAATTCTAATTATTTCCTCTAAACTTCGTAAAGGAACGACAAAGAGGCCCATTCTTCTCTCACATCTTCAAATGACAGCGTGATGGAGAGAAGTGGCAGAGAAACTAAGGAAATGACTAATGAGGACGAACAGGCCCACTGATACCTCTTTATAACCTTGGATTCATAACCTGGCAGGGGGCAGCAAATCTCAAACGTTATGCTTCCGGATAATCTCAGGATTATCCACCCTGTCTGGCTTCAGCAGTCTCTAAGGTTTCAGAATACACAAATCAACATAAAAAAAATTATTTATGAAATCCATCAAAAAAAATATGAAATCCAGCATGGGTTTAGGATAAAAATCCAATAAATGAACTCGGATGAAAACCAGGGTAATTTACAAGGCTTTTTTTCTCAATCTGAAGCCTACATTTTCTCAGCGTGAAAAATTGAAGACCGGCGGAGTAAGGAAACTCTCTATATTCTTCAGTTTGAGCAGCAGCTACTGGGTTCTGGATCCCTGAAAATTCATTTTTTGATTTTTCCTTCGCATTTCTAATTTTTCTGTAAAAAATGACAGATACAAAAAATGTGACTTTAATTTCTACTACAAAATTCGGCGTTGCACAAACTTACCTATCCAAAATTTGAGTGATGGAGAAAGCGACGCTTGAAAAGTGACAGGCGTGAGTGGCAGGCTTAAAATGGAAAGTACGCATAACCATAATCCTAGTGAGGAATCCAAAGAAATCGGCAATCATGAATAATTAGGAAGGAAATCTCAGGAAAAGCAATCTCCAAATTCCTCTTTTAACCTCAAATCCTCTTTCTCCATTCCTGCATTGCAGATCCAGTGAATTACAGCACTGATTTCTTCAGGCTTTCCCCTCACCCCACCTCATTAGTATAGTATCCAATATGCCGACCGCAGCCTCACCTCAAACACCCTTCTGTTTTCACACTTTTCCCTAGGCACGAATCATGTTAACCAATTACTCAACCTAAATACCGGAAATCTTCATTGATTTCAGGCCTAGAAAACTTTTCCATTTATCACTCCAAACGATAAAAACAGAAATCCTCGAACGCCGCTCGATTCGCTTCTCATTTTTTTTTTCAAGTTATCCACCTCCAATTTTTCTACGATTTCTGGAAATCATTGCCGTGATTAACATGCAACTAAAATCCACAAGCAGTCATTGGTTTGTATAAAATATGCAATTCGAAATATTTGTTTTTCAAGCAATTAACGCTCAAAAATTTTAAAATTCCCGTTAGAAAACTCATTCTTCCACCCAGTGAGACACGGTTCTTCAGAAATCTTCTAACTAGTAGACACGCCTTTTGAATTAATCTGCAAAACTTTTTGTCGACAGACACGGACGCGCGACAGACAGGAGACGCTTACTTCGTCGGCACGAATTTGTGTGTTCTGAGGGTGGTATTTCATTGAAAGAAACATCTAAAGTTAGATTTTTCCATCCTAAATTTTATTATAATTCCGTAATTATGAACCAATGATTTCCACCAGATTCCGAATGAAATGGCACGAATTTTTTGATTTCGAAAGAACTGACTTTTTTCCTCAATGCCACCCTTACAAAATATTAGAAAGTCTTTACATCTTAAATCGCACAAAAATTTCACGGATCGAAAATATTGCAGGAGGTCGGAAACTTCGGAAAAACTCAGAAAAGCGCGGAAACAAGTTCCCTACCTTTTTTTCTCACCGTTTGGAGTGATAAATACTACGTGAAAAATGACCTCGATCGAAGTTCGAAATCGAACGAAGTCGATGTAGGGCAAGGTTTCAAGGTTTCCTTGTAAGTAGCTTTGTCAATTCCACTCAAATCTCTTTAATATCATGAAATTCATTAAATCCAAACCAGAATAAATTTAATTTGGAATCACTGGAGGGGGAGGGCTCCTCTAAATCCTGATTTACGGCCGCTACTTCTTAAAAGCACTCAATAACCAGGTACGCAGTCTTCTCATTAGCACTTTCTCGTAATCCGCTTGAAAAAAATAATTGGGGGTGATGGTGCCTGAGCCTTTTTTTTCACCGGAAAAGGGGAAAATATTTAACTAAACTAATTAAATGAGAGGATTTTTGTAGTGGGGCCTGAGGACCATTATCCAGTTCCATTCTCTCCAGTGTCCAACTGCCGGCCATTTCTCTCTGATGAGGAGTCATGGAGAGTATAGGCAGGGCGGTAGCGGATTTCACCATTTGGATCAACGTACTTCAAGGCCGGATTAGGGATTGTGTTGCTCTGGCTTCCGATTGACGTGTACCTGAAAAAGGTAGAAAAAAAAAGAATGAATTCAACACGTTCTATTTATTTTAATTGTTTTTCGTATGTTCCACACTCGCAACAACTCAGTTTGATTAGGACTCTTTTTTAGAAAGCACGACCCATGACAAGCCTATATTGCTCAGTCACGAGTGCACCTCAGCCTCAACGAATCGAACACCCTGAATAATGGAAAACTAATGATGGACTTTAGAAAATTGTCCTTCAGAATGTCACAAGGCGACTAAAGGAACGAAAAAATATCCTCTCCAACTTTTCTAATAAGGAAACATGGGAAAATGCCCAATCCGTCCTTTAAAAAACATAGGGTAGAAAGGACCTGGCCACATTAGCATTAGAAAAATGCTTTACGGCTTTAAAATGAGAGCTTGGGACCGTAGCCCAGTTTTCAGCTTAGAATCGATTCGTGAAGATCCTTTTTCCAACCGGTTCGACCTCAGGAGGTCACCAAGGAGAGCTCCTGACCTCAAGAAAAACTGAGCAAGCGATACGTCAGTCAAAAGCTTTTTGTTCTCTGATTCCAAAAGTATAGTAACCTTGACCCTTTTGAGTGGAATCACTTTGAGCCACGCTACTGTAGTTTTTCACCGTTTGAAATGATATAAAGCATTTTCGAATTCCAGGTTTTGCATAACTACACGTTCCCTTGTAAGAAAAAAAAAGTTCAAACCGTATATTATTTATTTTACACGGCTTATATTCATTCATTTTTTTTTTTGCAGTTGATTTCTCAACTTCCATTCACTGTTTTCTGGCTTATGATTCGAGAAGACATTTTCTACCAAATTTCCTCAACCGGATGACATTTTCAGGCGTTACCCTGTAATTTTGGTAATGCAGTCCAATGACACTCCTCCCACAGGATTCAGTCATGAAAAAAGCCTCTCTCCTAAAAGCAAGCCCCCGTCCAAAAGAGACTAAGGTTAATCACCCAATTTTTTTTTGGAAGAAAATGACAGAGATTCATATAAAATGAGACGAAATCCGGAGAAAGTAACTTTCTCCTCCCTTCATTCAACTTTTCTTTTCATTCTAGCGTCAGAAATACAGAATTTCCTGCTTACATTAAAATCCTCAAAATTGAGTATAATGATGATAAGCAGTTGATCACAGAGCATCATTCAACTTCTTCTTCTGACGTCTGAATTTTCCGGACCGTGAAAAATTTTTAACGACTGTCAAACCTCATCATTTTCTTCACCGCTCCAAACTGACGCAGTGACGACAAGCTAAGAGTCCTCAACTACTCAACCAATTTCATCTCCCTCATTTTCCTCGTTTTCTCAGGATCAGTTTCGACAGTCTCAATTTTAGAGTGTCAAAACGCGGGAAAATTTTAAAGAAATTCGAGAAGAGTAAACCACTATTTTACCTGGACGGCGTCTCTACCTGCTTTTTAGCATGGGCCACACGGCCTCCAGGATATTCGATATGAGCCCTACGAAATATTTAATCAGGATCCAAAACAGAAAAAAAAATCGATGCATGTCATTTTTCCTACCTAGTGGCTCCCGTACCCAACTTTCTCTCCACTAAAAAACTCTGACGGTGGTGATAGTGGAGCTACCTGAAAGCCTGAGGATAATTTATACGCTTTTTTCATTTCTCAACGCGGACAGAGGGTATGAAATTGCAGGCTCATGTCAGGGCATTACCCATATCCCTTCCTATTAATTATTCAATTGGTCATTCGAATACAGGGTTCATGAAGTTAGACTCTTCTCCATTCCTTTCAAAAATTTTAAGGCTCTTCCCCCACTACGTCTCACACCAGTTCCCCATTTTAATCTCACACGGGAATAATTTCCAAAAAATCAAGCCCAATTCCCAGGAATCCAACCTATCACGTACGTCCCGGTTGTTTTCAACCTTAACAATTTTTGCTTTGTTTTGTACAAATCTCAATTGAAAACTCTTTTCCCACCAAAAAAAATAAAATAAAAAGATTCCTGCAACTGACAACAATAAAAAATGTGTTGTTGTCATCCAGGAAAATTTCGCTTTTTGATGCTGATGACATTAAATTACATTACGAAGTTTGCAAACACTTTATAAGCTCCAATGGATTTTTTACACGAGAGAGGAAAATGCAGAAAAGTAAAAAACATGTCAGTGTCAGTGAAAGCGGTGCGTGTCTTCATCAGGATTCAACTTTCACCCACTTAAGCACCTCCATGCCCTACTTCATTCTTACCGCCAGAACTTCCCTCGAACTGAGAAACTAAAAAGCCTCTGTCATGTGAACATAAATCCTTGAACGTGAGAAAGCAATACTTTTTGAAATGAAACAGGCTCCTTGAATTCGGATTTTGACACGAGTGACATTTTCAGTGTAGTAGAAAGAAAGAGATGATAGAACTTCGAATTCCTCAGTTGTAATACTTTCTATTAAATTTCCAATTTTTTAGAATTAAGCTAAGAAGAAGATCGGATTCTTTCTATGGGCATAGCACAGGCTCAGCCCTCGCTCTAAGAGCCTTTCAACGTCACCGCATTACTCAAACTCCTATACAAACAAATTAATTAGGAATCCTAGCCAAGAATCAAGGTTTCTCGACGAAAAAAGTCGAAAGCTTTTGACAGGCTTTGAATATGGTTCCAAAAGCTTGGTCATCGGAACTAGAAAGTGACGAAACTTTGGCTCCCAGAAAAGGGCGGAAAACCTTGCCCGCATGTGGCATTCCGCATTTTTGCCAGACTTCGACATCAGAGGAACCACTACACTTTCTGAGCCAAGTTCCGAGATCGACCCCCAACGCTCAAAAAAAAAATTCGAGACTAAGAGACCTTGGATCGCCGACCGTTTCTACAACTTTCGATAATATAGGTTGCACCAGTGTCACTCAAACCACTGCTCGGTAAACTCCAACTTCTTAAATTCATCAAAAAATTCGGATTTGTTTCCGAGTTCGATTAAAAAAAGTGAAATCCTAAGCGTTCAAATTTCGTGTTCAAATTCGATATTAATGATCGGGAATTTGGAATTGGGTGCATCAAGATTCCTTGCGAAGGACCTGCGACCTCCAACATTTCTCTCGAACACTTTACTACGAAAAATTGGCTCAACAGCCTGATATCGGTGTCGGATAGAAAAAAGTCGGGGTCGAAACCTTCCCTTTCTTTTGGCAATGTCGCCATTTCCAGACTGTCAAAATTCCGACACTAAAAAAGCATCGAAGTGCCGAAAACTTTGAAGTCTGATTCCTGCTCGAATTTCCCGCATAGTACTTTGCGGACATGTTTTCTTAAAAAATTTTAATTCGGGAGTTTTTTTTACCTGTTAAACGATCAGAAATTTCAATCCCCGCTCGTTGGAAGAATTTATTTGTGCACTAGATACGACGAGTAAGTTAGACGTAGGTTAGCACTACGTAGTTTTTCACAGAAACTGGATTGACTGGCGACGAGGCTGACTAGGAAACCCCCCGACCCCTTCATCCGAGGCCACAGATATACTCGGCGTCCTTCCACTGATTGACGTCCCAGGTGTCCGCGCCATTCCAGTCTGCTTCCCATTCTTCTTACTAAACATTTTCGCTTTTCGTTTCCTCTTACTAGAATTCTCACGACGTGGTAGGAACTTCTTTCTCATTGTCTTCTTTATCCCAGGCGTAGGTCCATTAACGACTTGTCCATTCTTATCCAGCAACAGTCTTCCAGTCCCCGTACCAGAAGTCATACTCTTGGAAGGACTAGAGGTGACCATGGGACCTTCTTCAGGGTCACGCTCATCCTCCGTTCCTTTCCGCTTCTTGAGCTTCCGCTTCTTCCCAATAAGGCCCACCTGGTAGAAGAGGTACGTGAAGACACCGAAGGCTATCACAAGGGGTATGAAACAATAGAAAATATTTCGTACTGCTCCTAACTTATCCACTTCCGTTACAACTACCGTCGAATTTGAGTTACTAATGAAACAAGGGAATCTTTGTCCACTCACATTCCCAAAATTGCTAATAAAGTCTGAGCAGAGGGCCGTTTCCGTTGGGTAGATACAGCCTTGAGGGTTCGGTATCAGGCGCCCCACTCCAAACTCATCTTCCCCGTACCCCTCTGCCTCCATGACATCAAGCAACCTTTCAGTCACAAAACTAAGGTTCATATCCCTTGCATACGTGTACGAGAAGTCGAAGAGTGGAATGTCCCAACTGTCGTCAGCTGACGATAAAGTGTGGTTCGTTGTATTGGTTCCTGCTGTTGTAGTATTGGTGGGTGCCAATGGGAGGTAGCGTGACTCCCTCACGTACACGACGAGTATATGGTGACAAGTGTAAATCTCAGCGGTGCAGCCTTCACGGCACGATGTCCATGAGCAGTTAGATAGGCCTCGTAGAGCCTGACTGTAGATAGTCTGGCACTTCCCTTCCTCAAACGAGGAGACGAGCGTGTCAAGCGCAGGGTCTAGCATAACTGGGCATACGACCACGACGCCCAGTATACTTATCGCTGCCAGTGCACTACATAACTGTACTTCACAATTTGCCAGGAACCACAGGCACAGTTTTCGTCCACCTCCCATTGGAAGTGGGTTTTTCTAGAGTCCGTGCAAGGGAGATACTTCACGACCGCGTGACCAGGTTCCCCTTCGTTTGGAACGAATTCCCATCACAGATGACGCTGATTGAAGCGGTCAGTTGAATGGAAATTTAAAAAATCCAAGTTATGATGGTCCCGGATGAACGGGGAGCGCTGGGGCCTCTAACTAGCTCCTGCAGCAGCGAATTGGAAATCACCGGGTTGGACAGTCGCGCCATTTTTCAAGAGATTTTGAACATGATTTTTTCCCGCCATTCTTTTTCCCACCATCCGCTTGATGTTGATACAGAATTTCCTGAGACAACAGAAGGCTTATGAGGCTTTGAAACTCCAAAATTAAACAGGGAACGTTTACGCGTGCTAAACCCAGAATTCACTCACTCACTCACATCGACATCACTCCAAAACGGAGGAAAGGTGCTGCTGAGCACTTTACACATTTTTCCGCTTCCCTGGAGTTACGGCTCTCTTTGCTTTAGAGATTTTAAAAAATCCTTATGAAATTTAACATGTAAAAATAAGGCCATACTATAAATTACCTTTGTTAAGGGGGCTTCGTTGAAAAAATAGATTCTTGCAATCTGGAAAATTCTGTTTTCAACCCTTAAATCACTGGCACCTTGTGAGAATTGTCACAAACTAATGCAAAATACATGTAACATATATGAGTAGCAGTAATTTAAGGGTTAAATGGCGCAGAATTGAGTAATATTCAGAAAGATGGAAATACGCGATTTTCCGAGTATCCGAAAAACTAAGCTTTTTCACCGATGCTACCCTAGAGAGCGCCCCATCTAAATTCCATAACGATTTGCACGAATTGGGGAAAAACGAAGCGTTACAAAGATCTCGGAAAATCTGGAAAGTGCCACAAGTAAAGTTAGGAATCCTAGCTTTCCGGTCTTTTGGAGTGACGGACGTCGCTCTCACGGAATCTCAGGTGTAACAGCGCTTAGCGTTCCCTTGTAAATTTAAAAAAATACAGTGAAACTCTACCATAATTTTTTTAAACAGAGAATCAGCGTGTCCTCATTTCCGAAGCTGTAAACTGACACTATTCTGTAACTAAAGTTTTTGGAGAATCGGAGAAAGTTTTTTTCGGGTGGAGACAGGAACCCGGTAAGAAATGTGAATAAAAATTCAGTAATTCATTTTGAAATGTTCATTTCTGGCGAAGGTTTTAGAAATCCAGTAGAATAAGGATAAAGATGACTTAAACTCCATGAGGTGCTGTTAGAACACTCCAGTATTCCGAGGCTGAAAGACGGCGAGTCCTCAAATCTAAGGGGTGAGACTCATAAAACTCCCTCATTTTCCACTTCCTTCTCAAATGTCACTTTCTACTCAAGTTCTATGATCGGCTTAAACTCCACCACTTATACTTTACCACTTCATGTACTAGGAAAAAACAGAGAAAGTAAACAAATTGGAGGTAACTCGAATTGAGGTTGAGAGAGAGAGGCAATTAAATGTTGTGAGACTATAATTTCCCCGTACTTTCACCGGGTCGAGGGCCATGGGCCAAAACACGAAAGTCACAACTTAATGTGATGAGTTTTTTGAAACTTTCATTTCAAACGTCGGGAGTTTCATGAAGGCACAGCACCAACGACCACAAAAAAATTATTGCTGAAACTTTGGAGGTGGGAGTGGAGGAGAAAATACTGAAATCAAATTTTAACCTCTGCTTCACCACACTCCTTATTTTGCAATGAGTCTGGAAAAGGTCATTACTAACTCCTGCTGGGGGTTGATGCGGTTTTCCTGTCCTTGATTCCTGAGAGAGGAGACATGGAGTGATGAGTCTCACTCCATGAAATCTTGAGTTTTAATAAAAGAAATTCACTTTCACCACTTTTCTCCTCAGAAGTCGACCACTACTCCTGGCGAAACAAGCCGTTTTCCTCCCTTTTCTCAACTTTCTTCAATCTCCGCCCCTCTTTTTCCTTCAAACAAACAAAGAAAAGTAAAAGAGACTTTAATAGCATTTCAACATCGTGACATTAAGCTCTTTTCTTTTTTAACCCCTGCAGTCGTCTACTGTGTTATTTCAAAGAAAACCATGAGAAATCAAATAAGGAAATCATGAGAGTGAAACCTAAATTCCACAAATGCTTTTCTAAATGAAAGAATTTAATTTTTAAGATAATGCAAATTTCATCTATGGAACTCCGCTTGGAAGTAAACAGTTATCGATTAGTAGTGGGATTAAATTATTTCTCAAGGATACAACCATCACTTTTTTCATGAATCACATGAGAAAATTAAGGAAAGAATTGAAAATCCATTACAGCCAAGCATTTCATGAAGGCGGAAATTCCTCAATTTTTTTAAGTGAAGAATTATTTGCTACGACGCTAATACACTTTAAGTTAGCGAAAAATTTCCTAACGCCGTGAAAATATCGTTCATTTAATTTTCGCGTTCATTTAATTTTCGCTCACGAGATCCCTATGAGCCAAAAAATCGAAATCAAGGACTATGGTTGAATTTTCGAGTGGAACTTCTCCCCCCCTCTGAGCGATTAGAAAAGCGACGTTGATTGGTTAAGGCATATTGGCGTTGGTAGCGTTAGAAAGCAACCTTAGGGACGCCGTTCATCGTGTTTGCGCTGAAAAAAAAAACGAGATTAAGGATGGTATGAATTTTCACGGGCAACGGCCTTGTGAGAGATTTAAAAAATCCGTCATTAAAGAAAATTCTGATAGAAATTTTGCACAGGATAACGGCTACTTATCAAAACTGCAATCAGAGAGAATGTTGTGGGATATCGATATCGAGAAACTAAAAAAAAATTTGACAGCAGAAATCCGATTAAATTCACTATCAAGAAAAAAAAAAGTGGAGGACAGAAATCCGATTAAATTCTACATCGAGAAATCCAAAAAATGAATTGAAAAGAGCAAAGCCTTCAATTCAAGCGTGAAGAAGCATGTAAGAGAAAGAAAAGGTAATATAGTACATAAAAATTCTGAAATAAACAGAAATCAAAAAAGGTTGGTGAAATTGCTTTTGTAAGATTACATAAGTTAAATAGGTGCGGTGTTCAAAAGTCACTAATTAACAAAAAAGATTAGAAAGCGAAAACTGTTTGCTAATGAGCGTGAGCCAAAGTGTGAAACCAAGTAAAGGGAGGGTAAAAAAATAATATAAAAAACCTCAATTTGACTGCCGGCCTGGCAAATTCGATAGTTCCGCCTTATTGACAGGCAATTAGATTTGGGATAAGGATCGATCCGTCTGATTTACTTGCTGGAGATAATGCTAACCTACTCCACTTCAACAGTCAAGAACCATTTCCACACCTCCGTGAATTAACTTCCACTTATTTACTTAAGGAAAATGAAGTGCCTTACCATCACCACTGACTTCCATTCCGCAATATTTTATCATGGGAAATTAATTTTCAACATAAATTAGAACTTTTTAGCACGGCGAATTTTCGGATTTGAATGCTGAAGCTTTGGCTTTAAAGAATTTTAAATGGAATAGAAATAGAGTAGATGTTCCCCTAGAGGTAGAGAGAGTTTTTTTAATAAAACACTTTGGAGAGCCTTGAAATGAAATAGGTGAACGGGAGGAGAAGAGGAGAAAATGTCAAATGAAAGTAGTGGAGAAAGTTCCGCTCGCTCAGTTTTTCACCTGGGCACATGGGAAAGGGAATTTTACCAGAGTGAAAAGTATACGTTCCTCACACCCTCATCAAAAACTAGACTACGGAGTATGGACTCGCCAAGCCCACCATTAGTGGTGCCACGAATCCCTCCCCCAATACCAAATACTCCTTTAGGAGCTGCATAACGCTCTATCAATTTTTTTTCTTACTTGTATAGCAAAAGGTACAATTTCTTTTTTTTTTCGCTTTTTAATTATTTTTTTGACTTTAATTTTCTAATTTATCAGAACATTTTTTCGAATTTCTCTTGAGAGAATTTCTATTTCCTTTATTAATAGCGCGAGCGCTATTCATGCGAATGCAATGTCCGTCCGTCCGGACCTATAGATCTCAGCAATGGGTAATCGGATTGACTTGATTTTTGGTATGAGAGTTCCTTAGGGTCCCTAGTTGTTCACTATTATGTTTAAAAGCGGTAAATCATTTGAAAATTTTCGATTTTTGGCCCATATGTTTATATGGGCTTATGGTGCATATGTGCATATGGGCCAGTACACCCGGTATACCCCCATTTACACCCGGTATAACCCTGTTCACACCCGGTACATCCGGTACACCCCCGTTTACACCCGGTATACCCGGTATACCCCTATTTACACCCGGTATACCCGGGTGTAAACATTTAAACACTTTCACTTGGGATAGAAGAATGTTTTGAATTTATAAATAGAATATTTCTATTTATTGTACTAGTAGTAATGTTTATTTAATTTTTGATTTTGGGGTTTCGCGGCTTAGCAGAAATCGACAAGGGATTATTTTGAACTGTCGGAAAACGATTTCGCTGATTTTCACGTTATCACAACAAACAGAAAATGAATTTCCAAAAGCCACTCGCCTCAGTTCCAATTTTTTCCGAAGTTATTGCCCCCTTAAATTTTCCTTCCCATTTCGGAAATCCTTATGGAAATTAACACTTAAAAATTAACATTTCTAAGGGAAGAAATAAATCTGTTTTTTCGAAAGCATAAACATTCTAATTTACTTCACACTAAATTACGCAGAATGGGGTTAGTGTGAAGATCCCGTTGATTTCTACATGATTTCGGATAAAAACATTTTCAGGTTTTCAAAAAAAAAATCATTTTTCAAGGATGCAATGCTTATAGACGCCAAATTTTACGTATTATAAATCACATTAACGCGAAACCGAAAAAATTGAAGTAGGTCAACAACTTGGAAAAAAAACGCCGAGCCAAGTTTACTGAACCTTACTTTCTAACCGTTTAGACTGATGTTTGTGAAATTCAACGAAATCGGTGTCGGACATGTCTCTAGGTTCCCTTGTGGGTTGTATAGCTCCTGGAAAATGGTACCCCTAGCATGAGCTCCTTAAAACCGGAGGATTATCCTCCCCTCGCCCTCCTATCACGATAGGAAAGTAGAGAAAGCCTGGCACGAATGCATAACCCAATCCGAGAAAAATAAGAAAACCAGGTGAAGTTGGGTGAAGTTAAGCATTCAATAATGCACTCGTAAAATCCTCCTTTCACCTCTCGCTCTCCAGACACATAGACACCACCACCCATTACCATTCCTGCTTACCCCCGCCTCGTCATCGGAGGAGGAGGGGAAGGGGGAATTGAAAATTTAAGAAACCTTGAGAGCCCAAGTACAACACCACTTCAATTTATTTCCCATCCAAGGAATCCTCATTTTTTCTTCTCTGACCTCTACGACATGATAATGAATATCAATGTCCACTCCAATCACTAAAACATTTCCCCCTTACTCACCCTCAAGGACGCTTCAAAACTAGGTTAAACCTTATACCACCCTCCCCTCCACTATAATCGTCATACACTCCTTCACATTTCATAGCGGACTCATAGGGACTCGTTGACATTTACAGTCAGGATGCTTTGTAACCTATCAAGGAAAAAATTGGATTTCATGGATTCAAACATTTGAGCAACAAACAAAGGACAGAAAAAAGGTCGAAAATAGAAATCGCGAAATTCATCAGCAAGCAGAAATTCGCTAAGATTCAAGATTCGCCAAGATGAAAGTCCTTTTTAGTCGAGGTGGTGTCAGAGATGAGGAGCTTTTCACTCGTTTTCATTTATTTTCTTTTGTAAAAGACATTCGCAAGAAAATGTGTAAGTAGACCGACTCTCGATGATTACTACAAGGAATTGAAAAAAAGTTGACGTTAACATGTAAATGTTAACGCCATTTATTAATACCAAAAACTTTAAAAACTGTACGGAATGGTGTTAAAAGGGATCTAAAACCTGAGAAAAGAGCGTGAACTCTTTCAAACGAATAGAAAAAAATTTATTCGAAAATTCTAATAAAAGAATCAAAAGTTTTAAGCCAAAAGCTTTGTAAATTATTGCAAAGAGATTCAAAAATTTTGGATTCTTAGAGAATT
Source organism: Brachystomella parvula (assembly GCA_019776545.1). Taxonomy (NCBI): domain Eukaryota; kingdom Metazoa; phylum Arthropoda; class Collembola; order Poduromorpha; family Brachystomellidae; genus Brachystomella; species Brachystomella parvula. The sequence continues at coordinate 32,349 of JABASM010000115.1, forward strand.
AATAAAGTTGAGAACGTAGAAAAAAAAATCAAGTAAAAAATTAAGAGGAAGATTCCAAAATAAAATAAGAACTCACTGGGAAAGTTTTTTCTAAAAAAAATTCAGAAAATTAAAGTTTTAAAAAAGATCAGGAACTGGTAACAATGAGCTAAAAATAAAGAAACAACTGATAAATACATTTTTTTCTTCAAAAGCCTCGTGCTGTAGCGTTCGAACTAATAAAATAAATAAATAAAATAAAATCCACTAAAAAGACAGACAATCGGTGGACGGACAGATAGTGATGACTGAAGCGTTTACTGAAAGAGTCGGTGAAAAACAAAGTCCCTGCTTCTCACGATTTGGAAATAATAATTTTTGAATATAAGAAGTTAATGAATGGGTGCATTTATAAATTCGGGATTTTATACTAAAACGTCTTACTTTTGTTTTTCTTTATTATTTATTCATAGAAATTAAACTGAATCTACTCAGCCATATATCAACACCTTATAGTAACTTAACTAAAATTTGAGTATTTGAAAAGAAATAAGAAGAAATAGGATGCTTCCGCTCATCCCCAGACTAGAGCTGTAGATAGATAATGCCGAGCACTGAGTACTAGCATTAATGTCTTTAGGCGAAGCCACAGACTCGAGCTTTGAAATCAATTTTAGTGAAGCATGGACGTCGATTCGCCCATACCCAAACGAAAAGTTTGGTACACTGCTATCCTCAACGCATGCACAATCCAAGTCCCGCGTTTCCACTGTTGTAACAGCACCGGCATACAGGAGTCGTCTTATGTCTTCATAATTGAGATAAGGGTTTCGTTGAAGTAATATTGCAATGGCCCCGCTCACGTGTGGCGTGGCCATGGACGTCCCACTCAGTGCTCCAAGTGAGATGTCACTACCAATGCCAGCTGATATGATGGCTTCCCCAGGTGCGACGACGTCCGGCTTCGCTCCCCATTTCTCAGTGAACCCTCCAGGACCAAGGCTGCTAAACAAGGAGAGGCGATTTAATTTCCCAATGGATCCAACTGAAATCACGTGTCCGTCACCAGGTGACTTGGTCGACCCACACCCAAATTCGCCTTCATTCGAGGAGGCAAAGACTGGAATGATCCCAGCTAAATGGATATTCTCAACTGCTTCATCAAAAGCAGGGAGGCCACTACTTGAAGCTGCCCAGCTGTTGCTGATGATGTGCGGGGCCTTTGAGCAGTCCTCCTTTTCTCCAGTTGGGTCCGTGGGACAGGCCATGAATTCGAAACACGACAAAATGTCAGCGTCCGTTGCTGTGGTTTCACCGAATGCACGGCAGCTTATCCACTTGGCCCTTGGGGCGACGCCGTACCCCCCGCTTCCAACCATCGTCCCAATAGTGTGGGTTCCATGACCGTCTGCGTCCACAGGGCTTGAGCTTCCTTCAATTGGATCGAACCACCCGAATTCTTCAATTCCTACAAAACTCGCATTGAGTATTATATGCGTGCCCCTGGCGCCAGTGTCAATCGACCCAATTCTGATTCCTGACCCGTCATATCCCATTTCCCAGGCTTTCCAAGCGCCGATGAAGTCCACTCCCCATTGAACCTCTGCTAAGTTTTCCTTGACTGGTTCTCTGGCCACCGGTTTAATTAAATTCACGATTCCATTTTCTCGGATTTCCGTAACTTCGTCAAAAGCAGCGAGAGACTTGACTAGTTCCAAATCTACATTTTTAATGGAAATCACATTTGCGACCCAGAAAGTCTTATAGGAAAATGGGAGGTTTGAGTCTGAAAGTCGTTTTTCGGTTGCGCTTGCTAAGAAATTCTTGACTGATTTCTGGGATTCAGTGGCAGCGGATTCGAGTATTTCTTTCACAGTTTCGAG
>JABASM010000116.1:0-34188 GCA_019776545.1 Brachystomella parvula
AGATCCCCATCCAGCCTTTTATTCTCGAAAACTAATTGATTTGATTCTCTTCCTAACTGTATTTAATCCCTCCACTTCATCATTTGGGCACGGCTTAACCGCATCATTTTATTTTATTCTATGCCTAGGGGAGGAAATTAAGTCGAGCCAATTTTTTAGAAACTGCAGGCAGAAAACCGCGCAGAATTTTTGAAAAAAAACAACTTGAGATTCTTCTATCTTTCTCCACCACGACGGAAACTACGGTCACCGTAATTTGACGGCAGAAACGTACACAGCCAACGGGAAGCGTTTTTTAGCCGTGGTGAGGTGTGGCAGGTTTAATTTCATTCCAAAAGAGACTTGTTTTCATCCCGGAGGGATACTCAAAACGTTTCCTTTTGAAAACCTCCAAATTGACTAAGTGGGCTTTTACGGGGTCAAATGTTTTGATTGATTCCATGGTCACACCCATGGTTAATGTCACAGTTTGGTTAATGCTATCCTCGAACCTATGTTTGAATCCATGATCGATCCCAAAATCGAACAATTGGGTGAACCCACGGTCAAAGAAATGATCGAACTTCGAATCTATTATCAAACACATGGTCGATTGCATGGTCGAACCTATAAAGCACATGATGAAACAAATGATCGAACTCGTGTTATATTTCATGATCGAATAGAACCCATAATCAAACGCATGGTCAAATTCTTAATATAACCCATGATCGAATCTCTGATCGAACCTGCGGTCGATTGCATGGTCGAATCTATGATCGAACAGACGATCAAAAACACGATCGAAAACATGATCGAATCTTTGATCGAACCCATGATCGAACCCATAGTCGAACCTATGATGGAATCCATGATTGATTCCATGATCAAACAGATGATCGAATCATTGATCGAACCCATGATCGAATCCCAGTTTGAACCCCTGGGTTGATTCCTTTTTCGAACACATGATCGAACCTATGATCGAATCCATGGTCGATTCCATGATCGAACCCATGATCAAAAGGATGATCGAATCCTTGATCGAACCTGCGGTAGATTGCATGGTCGAATCTATGATCGAACCCATGATCGAATCATTGGGAAGATTCCATTTTTGAACCCATTATCGAACCTATGGTCGATTTCATGATCAAGCAGATGATCGAATCATTGATCGAACCCATAATCGAATAACAGTTTGAACCCTTGGGTTGATTCCTTTTTGGAACACATGATCGAACCTATGCTTGAACCTATGGTCGAACTCATGCTTGAGCCTATGATCGAACCCATGATCAAAGGGACGATCGAATCCTTGATCGAACCCATGATCGAACCTGTGCCTGAACTAACAGTCGACTTAGGCAAGGTTCGCCACCCTTGGTTGATTGGATGGTCGAACCTATGATCAAATCTGTACAGGTTCGATCATCGGCGGTGAGTCGACCAGTGGTTCAAAGAGTTAGCATGTTCTTTCCTTTCTCCCTCGTAAGTAATAATAATAAACAGAGAACTTGCATGAACTTTGTTGTTCACAAGTACCAGCTGATTTTGCAATTATCACTCTCCAAGTAAAGTGCTACAGTTCTTTATTTGCATGTGTTATAAGTTATTTATTACCGATTTGTTAGTTCAAATAAGCCATCCAATCTTGCAATCGCCACTGTTGGTTTGAGTGCTGCAGGTTGAAAACCATATCTCCGATTTCCCTAACTCAAGCCATCGTCTGGTCTACCACAGGTAAGTTTCGCTCATACACACTTGACTGTAATATGCAAAGTATCCTAACTAGGATACTCTGAAAGTATCCTAACTAGGATCTTCCGTTCACACTGGCTGATGGGCCAAACTTTTAACAATTGCGCGATTTATTTTTTTCTACAGCGGTACGTTTTTAATAATTTTTTACAGCAAGGCAAACGAGGCGGGGAGCTTATGAGAACGTACAGCGAAATTTTAAGTCGACTGGATATTCCAAGCCCAAGAACCAGAACTTTTCATTAGGCAGGGTCTGAAGGGATTCATCCCTTCATCAGGTTTCATCCCCCGAAATTCCAGTTACACGCCTCAGCTCTTGCCCGCACCTCCAACGCGTCTAAAATCGTCTTCTTCATTTCAGGAATCCAAATATTTCTTCACACCCCGAGCACCCTTTTTGACTCACTCGACAAAAATTTGAATTATTTCCTCTTTCTCATTTGATTGAAACAACGGAGAAAGGGGGGAGGTGCACTGGGCGCTTGTTTCTTGTTTCTGCTCCATTGACTTTCACCTACTTTCTATCTGAAGTCTTAATAAAAATATTTATTACTCTCCACACGTGAGTTTTTTATTTAAAGAATAATTAGGGGGCGAGTGGGGGGGGGGCAAGGGAGTGAGTGAGGCTGAGTCTAAATTAAGTAGAGGAGGACTCCATTCAGAGCTAATTTAGCGTATGAGGAGAGGGATAATGAACAGTTTGGAAAATGAAGAACCCGAGGATCAGCGGGAGAAGAGAAAGGAAGGAAGGGCTCAGGGGGATCCCTCACTCCATTCTTCGCAGGGCAATGAATAACGAAGCACGGATTTATCACTCGCTTTTATAAAAATCAATCTCATGAAATCATAATCCGAGACTCAGGTAACTATGAAATTAAAATAAATATTTTCAAGAGATGAAACACATTTATAATACTCTAAAAATTGGTGTAAAATCTTCTTTCTTTGGAAAAAAAAATAAAAGCAGCTTGGTTCTGCTACAAATTGTTTTCTCTTAAAAGCTGAGTTTGTTTGGAAATGTTTTAAGCTTGGGTGTTTGTTGAGGTTCACCGCTGTAAAACTGCTTCTTAAAAACGGTCCACACATGACTAACTTCCGTTTACCTCAATCTTTTCCATTCTTAAATCTCTCCTCAAATCAATTGACCCAAAATGCAACACACCTCCAGCGAAATTCTGGAAATAAGAGGAGGAAAATTAAACGCTAAGTTTGTTTGAAAACGTTTTAAGCTTGGGTGTTTGTTGAGGTTCACCGCTGTAAAACTGCTTCTTAAAAACGGTCCACACATGACTAACTCACGTTTACCTCAATCTTTTCCATTCTTAAATCTCTCCTCAAATCAATTGACCCAAAATGCAACACACCTCCAGCGAAATTCTGGAAATAAAAGGAGGAAATCAGGGGAATTAAGAAAGGAGCTTAAAGGGCGTAATGGATAGCCGCCAAGCACACAAAATTATTTTTACGTCTAATCGTCTGGAAAACTCAGCACATTGAAAAAGCTTCACGGAAAAAATTAAAAAGAAAATGTGATCCTCGAGTTCCCTTTGAATATTGGATCAAGGAAAATTAAAACGCTTTTTCAATCCATATCAATTTCCCTTAAATTAATTTTTGCCATACTTGTGCTTTGCGTTAAAATTCTTTCTCTTATTCGCCTGGAAAAATATATTTGCCACGTGGGTGCCGTATAACCGATGGGTTATTTTAAACATAAGGCTGGATTCTGATCCTGTTTGCTCATTGCTTTTGAGTTTTTAATCCTCCGCTTAGGAATACGGTGAGCTGAGTGATGAGGATAAACAAATAAAAATATTCATTGATAAGAAAAGGTTAAATCTCTTCATTGTTCCCCTCCCGGAGACTGGGGCAGATTTTGAAAGAGTTTGAATTTATTATTTCATTCTTGTTACTACATTTAGTTTACTCCCCGAGTTTTCCTCCCATTTGTTCAGTGTCCCGGGCTCATAATAAACAGCCTAATCCTTCGTAAAGATCCAGATCAGGGGCCCCTCATCAAAACTCTCCTCCAAAAGTCCCTGTACAACGGACGAGCGGAGGAAAATTTAGAAAAGAGAAGAAAGGATCCTACTTTGTCAATCAAATCTCAATGGAAATCATTATTTAAACACTTTTCAGAAAGGGCCAAGCCAACTACAAAATTTCCCACCTTTTTCAACCCACTAAAAAAGAACCAAATATTATTTCCACTCCTCCCTTAGAAACCGGAAAGCACACCAACCTCTACGAATACAAGAAAATTATTCAGAATTCGGATCTACTTAATTTCCCACTCTGATTTCAACTGCGTATTTGTTTGAGTGGATTCAAACATGAAGTTTTTATGAGAATTCTAAAGGTGGATTCCACTTGAAGTTGTAAGTTTTGAGTAGAAAATCTCTAGTGCATACATTGGAAACCACAATGAGAAACTAGGTTTGAATTCATATTTATCAAAGTGTAGAATCAGAGCAGAGTGAATGAGAAGCACTCGAACAACCAAATTCAACAATGAAATTCACCTCTGTTTATTTTTATGCTTAGAAACCAGGAGAATCTGATTTTCAACGAAATACTTTTTTTTCTTGGGGTTCAAGGCATTTTTCTCTGATTTCTGTTCTCGAACCAGTTTCTAATTTTCACCGGAAGCTCTGGGAGGCGTGAATTCGTGTTTTCCAATAAGAGGTTTCTCTTTGAAATTGGGAATGAATTTTCATTCTGATTTCGGTTGGATGGGTGTGGTAAACATTTTCCTTTTATTTACATTTCACTCTTCTGATTTTCCTGCAGACTGAGCATCTTTTTGATCTCTGAGTCGATTCCACAACAAAATTCTCATTTTGCATTCTTTGTTTTCTCGAGTCCATTATTAGACGACGCTACCAAACATCCACACCAACACCACGGAACCCCCTCCACTGCCCTCCATTTTACACTCAAGGAAAAATATTTGAATCTCAAGTGCTGGTCGTCGGATCCTCACTTGAAACTCTCATCTTTTTCCACCCTCTGCGCAGCATGGCACAAATTCAACCAGAAACAGACTCTCAAGTGCTTGTTTAGGACTTTGTTAACAATCCCATTTCTGAAATCAGCCCCCCATTGTTCAGCGTAAAATAAGAAAACAGGAAAAAAATGCAAAACTTTTCATGGCAGAATTTCATATTCATGAAATTTTCAAAAAACTAAAAAGTTATTTCTGGAGTGGAGAAACAAGCTTCACTTTTTTTCAAGGAGTCCTTGTTAAAATACTTTCTCTGTTTTCTCCTCGCTTCAAAAACTGCCGAGTTAATGAAAAAAGTTTAAAGTCGATTGTAAAATATTTACTTTTCTCTTCCATTTTATCTCCACTTGAGAAAAGCTAGTTTTTGAGTTTCCTTCTTTTAATTACCACTTTGTTTCCCTGCAACTTTTTTCAAAGTTTTGAAATTAAAAGAGTTACGCTGTGAGTTGATGCATTAAGAAAACGATTTGAAGAAACTTTGCTTGTTTTTAAGTCGCGAATTTATTTGATTTTAATTTAAGGACTCAATGCTGAAATTTCGCGGTTGATGAGATTTGAACAAATTGGATTCCGTGGATTCAAGCCGAGGGAGACGAGTAGTTGAATTTTAATTTAATTCAAAAGAGATTCCTTCCACTCGGAAACGAAAAGTGTTTGCGTTGAGACAGGAACAAGGGAATTTTCTCAGAATCCATGATGAAAAGCAGAAAACTCAGTCCACCGGAGAGAGAAAACAAATTTACGAGTCTGGAAAATAGGAATTTCACATGGAATTCCTTGGAGTGGAACAAATACGTTTAGATAAGAGGGACGCAGACTCAGACATCTCAATTGACTGAGGCGGAATTTAAAAATGATGAGAATTGCATTGAGGGGTGATACACGGGAGGGAGTTGAGAAAGTGGGGAGGGGGGTCCTCGGGGAGAAAATGTGGTGGAGAGAGAGAGTATTATTCGATAAATATTTTGAAGTGGATCTCTTGACGTCTCCTAATCGCCTCTCCTTTCTTCCTTAATCACACAGATCACTCGTGTCAATCCAACAACCAGCAATTCAACATGTTAATAAAACTCAAGGGAAGGGGGGGAGTTACACGTGCCTTGTTTTCCACAGGAAACAGTTGGTCAAGGGGGCACTGCTTTCCTCTTTTCCCTTCAACTTGAGGAGTATTACACGTGTAATTGAGAATATTTCCACTTTCCCCGGATGAAATTCAATGAGCGACTCCTCAGTTTCTTTATTTCCGTAGACGAGGAAATAATAATATTTTCTCTTGATGACAAATTTCTCCCTCTCACGTTCCTCTAATTTCTGAATTCCTCCTCTAGAACGAGGAGACGAAAAAAGGCAGAGAAAGAAAAGGAAGGAATTCAGCAGCCATTTCCATTCACACGGGAGGGAAACAGCGCCTGCATATTCCAAGGAAAGGAAAATATTTTCGGAGAAAGCGTGGAGGCAGGAAAATTCCTGGGAATTCTTCCTATTTGCTCTCTTTTATCAAGGTCTTTTCCTTCTGCATTGGAAATGAGACACTAAAATATTCTGCAGCAGTGGGTTTGAAAATCAGAAAATAATATAAGCTTTTTTTTAAATTTTTTTTCTTTTTAGTTACAATTCGTCAATTTTTTAAAAAACTTTTTTTTTAAATTTTTTTGGTTATTACTTTTCCATTTCCTTATTTTTTTTCTTCTTGAAAAAAATGGAAAGCGAGGAAATGTTCTCTTCCTGGTAATTTCTCTCTGGAATAATGAAATTAAGCTTGGCTTGACTGGGATTGGAGTTTGAAGGAGGAAAATAATGTTTTGGACTGGAGACTCTTCTTTTCCTTGAAAAAAGTAGAAAGTTTGAGTCTGATTAAATTTGTATTTTTTTCGAGAGAAAGAGATGTGAATTTCATTCCTCTCCTTTCCGACATTTAATCCAATGAGGAGAAAGTGGATAACTCAATCCTTAATCTCCACCAACGACATTTTTCTCCCCTTCCAACTTTTAATCAACACTTTCTCACTCAACTACTTCTGCCCTTCACGGAGACCCGTTTCATCCGAAACTAATTTATCAGAATGAAATTCAATTCCTTCCCTTCGAATTATCCGAATTTCGAATTCAGAAATCCAAAGACTAGAAAATACTTTCATACCGAGTTCTGCGAATGCGTGATTTTCATTTTCCAATCCCCGTTCTCCCCTTTCCTCTCTAATCAAATTCCCTTGTGGAAACAGTGCCTTAAAATAACATTGACTTTTACCTCTGCGGAGACGAGAGTAAACCCCCTCTCCCCGCCCGAGTTTCAAAGGGGTGTGGCCTCGCTCACCCTAATCAAAATTAGCAGAAAAAGGAATGAAAAAAAATGTCCGTTTATTAAACTCGGATTTCGACATTGAGAAATTGATTTTGAAAAATGGTCTTCCCCTGTTTTCTTGTTTGTTAAATTAAGTCCACGTGTGCTTAAGAGGAACTGGAAAATCGCTTAAAATCCACAGAAACAAAAACCGTAGTTTTCCTCTGGATTTTTAGGGCCAGTCTGCTGAAGCATTCAAAAGCTACGCAGTTGTCTTTTACTTTTCACTCTCCTGTCAGCGTCTCATCTCAAATTCAAGGGGATTCTCCCATGGCTCGACTTCAAATTATTATTTTAAGAAATATTTGAAAACTGAGGAGTGAGACATGATTTTTTGGGCAAAACGTCACGTAGTGCCTTAAAATCCATCAAATCTCATCCACTGCATCCTCTATTTTCCTTACGAAAAATCCCCATTTTAACCCTCTCCCTGTCAGTTGGACGTTTTCGTCTTAAGAAAAATGAGTATTCAGCGTTGGAAAACCGTATTGAATTCCAGCCAAAAATATCCTTGACTTAATTTTCCAGTTGTTTTTATAACTCTCCAAACAATGATATTAAAAATCAACAATGGGGAATTATGAGTTTACTTCTGCTCCAACGCTATTGTTCTCTACGAAAACAATTTTCTCATTTCAAAAGGAAATTAATCACTCCCACTTACATGATTCACGAAATAACACTCAAGGAATTTTCTGATTTTTTTTATAAAGTTTTCATTGGAAAAACCGTGTTTTGACTTTTTGAATTTGCAAAGAAGGAAGAGAGGAGTGAAAGGTGGGCATTTTCTCTTTCCCGAGTGCAGGAAGTGAGTTTGATTTGATCCCACCTCCTTTGAGTAAATTCTGGCCAATGGGGAGGCGGGCAGCGTGAGAAAGCAGAGGCAGGAGAGGAAAAGAGAATCCAAATATTTTTCCCCTGCTTCATCCTCCGAATGAGGAGACCCTCTACCCTCTCTCTCTCCATTTCAAAATCAGATCCTCATCCAACTGCAACCAAATCAAAAACACGCTCTCGTTTTTCCATCCAGGAAAAATATCTCAAGGCATAAAAAGTACTCCTCAATATTTTCATGAAAATTCGGTGAAGTGGAGTGAGAATTTGAGTCATGTATTCAGTTCCTGAGAAGTGCGAGCATGGCTTCAGTCCATTGGATTTACGTGGAACGCAGCTGGACGACGACTCCGAGTCCTCAGACATCAAACGTCGAGTCTGACGAAGAAATCATGCAACTCACAAATACACACTCAGGTAACGGAAGAAAAAAAAAAATTTTTATCAAGCTTTTGTTTTAAAAGTAATTGCTACTTGTTGCATCACTACGAGAAATTCTGTGAAGCAAATGCTAATCTGGCTGCCTAGATTTTCATTGTCCGAGTTTTCCCTTTGCACTTCAGTAATTCTGGACTCTTTGGCTATAAAACTAACTCCTGCGCTTCACCGTCAACAATAAAAAATTCAAACAGTGAGTTTGACTGAAACGTTCAATCAGCCGATTTTTTTCTTAAATAGGCAATCCGGATCGTCCATCGCTACCTGAATCCGCTGAACTTTTATAGCCACAAATAAAACACAAAAATTATTTTCCGAATTTCGCTCCAACGCAACAAAATGCTTTTGTTCCGAGTAAAATTAAATCTGCCTTTTTTGATGCAGGAACGTTTGATTTCTTTAAAGATTTTGCAGACTTAGAAATTATCAAAATGGCTTTTTCCATTTGAAATGGTGAGTTCCCCTCAGTTGCCGTCTGAAAAAGAGAAGGAACATGTTTCCGGAACTGCCTCATCTCTTCGTTGTAAATGCCAATTAGATTTTTCGAAAAAGCTAAATTAATGTGTTGTGACTACTTATCAAAATTTTTTAACACTTCTTAGTTTTCCTTGAGTCGCTCAGCAATTAAAGAAATTCTGAGTTTGAATAATTTAGACCTAAAGTACCGACTCAGACTTTTGTACTGCAACCATACCTTAACTTTATGAAAAGTAGAAAAAATATTCCACAGCTCTTTAATAGCTTTTTTCTTTTTTAATTTTGAAGATGGTGAAGATTTTCGTGGAATTCCTGGCTCGAGCTGCCCACTCTCAATTTCCGTGAGCCCAGCTAATCTCAACCCCCATGAAGACCGGGCGGATGACCCTCAGTCCCCCGGAGACTCAGAACTGAATTCCCCTGGTGGTATTCCAGGAAGTGGGAAGAAGGGCGGTGGAAACTCCTCAGTGGTGAAGCCGCCGTACTCGTACATTGCCCTCATCACGATGTCCATCCTCCAGTCGCCCCACAAGAAACTCACGCTCTCCGGGATCTGCGACTTCATCATGAGCAGATTCCCCTACTACAGGGAGAAATTCCCCGCTTGGCAGAACTCAATTCGCCACAATCTGAGTCTGAACGACTGCTTCATAAAAATCCCACGGGAGCCGGGGAACCCGGGGAAGGGAAACTACATGGACACTTGACCCCATGGCCGAAGACATGTTTGACAACGGGTCCTTCCTCCGGAGGAGAAAACGATACAAGCGACCAGGCCAGACCCACCACCACTTCAACCCCCACCCGCCCCACCAGCACCAGATCAACGATTTCCTAAACCAAGCAGCAGCTGCAGCCATCCTCGCCAATCAACTCCCTCCCCCTCACCATTTGTACTCGCCCTTCCACCAGGCTCTCCTCCCCCACCACCCAATTGACCTCTACCCCTTCCTCAACCCCACCCAACCGCCCTTCATCCCCGCCCCACCTCATCAACCGCAGCAGCATGAGGAAAAGGAGAGGAAAATTCATTTCCAAAGAGAAGACGAGAAAATCAAGGAAAAAGATGGAGAAAGTGAAAGTGAGGAAACTGAAATTTTTGAATCGGCCCGAGAAAAGGGAGGAGAAAGTGATAAAAATCCAAAGGACAACAGCTGGAAATTTTCAATTGAAAGGCTCATCGGTCTCCCGCCTGGAAAAGTCAACGAGGAAAATAGTCAAAGGGAAAGAAAAATAAAAGAAATTGAGTCGTCGAGTAAAAACAGGCTAAAAATCAGGAAAATCAATCCAGGGAGTGAGGGGCACTGGAATGGGAAGAACAGAACGGCTTTCCTCCCACCCACCCCACCGCTCTTCCCTCAGCAATTCAACTGGAATTCCAACAATAAGCATAGACTCTTTTAACTTAAATCAGGATTTTTTATGGCCAATTCTCAATAATTTCCATTTGGTCTTGTGATAGTTTCAACTTGAGAATTTTCAATTTGTAAAAAATTGATTCCATGCGCTGATATTCAACTTCAGATAGAAAATTACCGTTTGCGTTTTTAGTTAGATTTTAAGGAAATTTTTCTAGAATTAAGGATTAGGAAAAAGAAATACAACGGAAATCAAGCGAAAATAAATGGACTCCAGATTCACAAGAGAAAGTTTTTTCCATTTTTATTTTCCAGTATTTTCGGCTGACTTTTACTTATCGTGCACTTTGTTTGAGGAGGAGGTGCGTTAGGAGGTGAGGAGGGAGTGAGGAGGCTATGAGGAGGAGTGAATGAATAGGTTACAAGCAATACAGTGCTCAGGTCGTGGAGAGAACCGTCCAAAAGTCTTTAGCCGGTTAGAATCCCTAGAATTGCTCTGATACGAGCATCCTGAGATAGGGAAGGTGCAAAAAAGCTGCCTTTCCCCGCAGTAGATTTTTTTGCTAATTTTTTTAAATCAATTTCCCATCCATTTCTGTCCTATTCTTACTTTAATTCCACTTTTCATGTCAAATGGCTCCAAGTTTTTCTGATACCTAGTCATGAAAAATTGAAGTTGAATATTAAACATCAATTAATTTTTTCTGCAGTCGAGGGATAAAATCTTGACTTTAATTTTCACGTTCATCTGTTTCCTCACCAACTCCTCAGCTACTCCTCACAACCTCACGCCCTCCTCATCCTCAACTTTTTTCCCTCCTCCTCCTCTTTGACTCCTCACTCCTCGATGTTTTCTACAGATTACTCCATAACTCCTTCTCCTCATCTCCTCACGCACCTCCTCCTCAAAAAAATTGCACGATAAGTAAAACTCAGCCGTATTTTCTTACCCGAAACAAAAATGCGGATTAAAATGAATACAAATTTTTCTAAACTTCAAAACCTCTCCTTCCTCCTTAAAGATTCCTCCTCACAGAGACGTACATCAGAAGAAAAACTGAGCCGTCTCTTCGATGTGTTTAGTAAAAGCGCATTTGTTTAATTCGAATTCCGTGAAACAAGCCGGCGAAGCTGTAAATCGAATCCTTCAAACCCTCATTCACTTTCCATGGAAAATTATCTCGTAATTTCCGTTGAATTTACATTGAGCCCCTCCAATAAAAACTTTTATCTCCGTTGTAAACATTAGCGAAGGAGATGAAAGCTCCGAAGTTATCGAGAATTCCTAATATTTATTTTAGTGGGAGAGATCAATGGCTAATATTATTTCTCCCCACCCCCTTATCCCAATTTCTTATCACTAAATAAATTCATTACGAAATTCAAAGTGAAAAACATAAAAGAGGCCGCCAGGGAAAACTAGAAACAAATTCAAATCCAAAGCAAACTACATGAAGGGAAGAATGGCTTTGACTCACCTGTGCCCAGAGTGAGAAAGGGAAAGAGTAAATACTCAAATCGCTCTGCCGGAATAATTTCCAGTGATTTGAATTTTTCTATTGTTGAAATTGGAGAAAGGAAAGGGATGCCCCCCAGTGGTTCGTCCCTCATCACGAGCCTCATAAAGTGACACATTAGGAATAAATAGCCTCAATAATCGTTATTCCCATCCACTACCTTTGTCTCTCTCCAGTCCAAATGAATGGGGCTGAGTGGGGCTCAGTTTCAGGTTCAATGAAGTCTTCAAGAAAACTTTGCCGAAATCAAAACATGAGAAAGTGAGGGAGACTTCCCTTGGAGTCGGCCACTGTTTTCAAAATAAAAACTACCCTTTTTTGGGTATCCTTAAGGCCCCTATCAAACTCAACTAAATTCAACCTCATTCATTAGCCTCACTCACTTTGTTTGTCTTCCTCTCTTCGTGGTCAGTTTTTCAGTTTTTTCAGCAAAAAGGACGACGGGGTGGGTAAATTTCAAAAGATTTGAAAAGCAGATAAATGAAAAGGATTTTATTATGTTTGTTTAACTCAAGCGAAAGGATCTGTCGGCAGAATTGAGGATTTTAAGGAAAAAACCAAGGGATGGAAATAAGTAAAATTAGGAAAACAAAACTACGCTTCGCTTCATTTCTCGTCTTTTTCAGGATTCAACTTTTCTCTTTTACGAATTCCTGATATTTGCTCCCCAAAAAAGTTGAGGAGAAAAACTCAAATAAAAATCTAGAATTTTCCTTCAAAGCCAAAAAAATTTTTGGTAGTTTTAATAAGCATGAAAAATGAGAAATTGAAAAAATGAAAATTAATTGGACTTTGGCTTTACTTGAGTCAAGGCTCTCCGCCTCCTCATTTTTAAAAATTCCGTCAACTGAGGAACGGATGAAACACATGGTTGTTGTTATTGGTCTTTATTTTTCTTTTTTGAAATGGACAAGCGAGATGATCCATCCCGCATTATTTTGAGACTCACTCCTGCTGTGCTCCCCACAAAAGCCTTTCATTCACTCGAGCGAGGAGCGGCCAGGAGGAGCTGAGGAAACCCCAGTAGATTAGAACGGAGTCAAAGACGCCAAAGTGTCTGGCGAAGGAAGGAGACTTGGAGGAGGCTTAAGTGAAACCACGGGATCAGCTCCCCAAGATCCGATTTCAAATCAAGGAAAAGAGAGTGGGGCAACTTCAAATTACGCTAATTGACTCACTCCTTATTTTTAAAAAATAAAATAAAGAAACAAAAATCCGCCATTTTTTTTGCAATTCGCTTTTTTAAAATCACCCGCACATTTCCTTCCCCGAAAAACGTTGACTGTTCACAAAGGCTGAAGTTAGGAGGAATAAAGCGGAGAATGGAGGATACAAAGGAATCTGTTTGCTTTAAAAGAAAGGAGAGAGTGAGGATGGGAAAATTAAAAGTTGGAGGCACAGACCGCCTGTCTCCAGTTCAGACTCCACTCCCAAGTCTCAAGCAAAACTTTTCAATCAGCCCTCCTTGTCTAAATTGTTTGATTTTCTTCTTAAAACAGTTGTCTTTTTCTCAGGACTTCCTCCCTCCACTTACTCACATTTTAAACAAGCAAAAAAATATTCCGCTTTCCACGGGGGAACAAAAGGGAAAATTGAAATATGAAAATCCTACGCTTAAAAACACGCATCATTAAAATTTAAGTCTTCAAAAATGGAGAAAACCCGGAAGCCAAGGAGTTTCCGGAAGAGAACAAAAAACTAAAATGAAAATTCTAAACAAAAAGTCCACTTCAACCAAAATTGTCCAATTTTGAAAATGGAGGAACTGAGCCTGAGCCACAATAAACATTTTTAGATGTTTTTCCTTTGTATTGAATTTTTGGCCTCAGAAAACAACAAGTGGGTAATTGCCTCTTTGTTCCGGTTTTCTATTTTTCTATGCGATCAAATTCCAAATCCCTTGCTAAAAGCTGAAATCAGCTTTTAGAATTAAAGCTGCTACAATTATTAATAGCGCGAGCTATTTATGCAAATGCTGATGTTAGTCCGTCCGGCCGTTTCCCCGTCCGCCCAACGATTATCTCAGCAACTACTGATCGGATTCACATGAAACTTTGCATGACAGTCCTCCTCGGTCCTCAGATGTGCACAACAAAGTTTTATAGCGATCGGTGAAGTTTTGCGGATTTTCGATTTTTAGCCCATCTTCGTATATGGGCTTATGGTGCGTATGTGCTTATGGGCTTATGGTGCATATGTGCTTATGGGCTTATGCGCCCGGTACGCCGTCATATACACCCGCTATACCTCATATATCTCATATACCTCTTTTCCCTTTTATACCTCATATTTCTCATCCTCGCGCAATTTCGTACACCCGTTTGTACGGTTTCTTTAATTGTTTACGCTCAAGCTGTTAAGCGATAAGGGTCATGGAATGACCAAGTCCGGCTGTCCGCCATGACCATATATGAGCATGATCGTACATGGGCATTGGGCATAATCACAATGACCAATAGCTGTCCCAATGAACAAACATAGCGTTATTGCTGAAACCAATACTAATGATGGCCCAGTATGTTTACTACAAATGTGCCAAGTTTCAACCCCATGCATTCCTGCCTTCGCTGCTTCTAGCTCACTTTAAAGGAGACCCGAAATCAAAGGGCGAAACCAGCACCCCCGATGGATTTGTATGAAACTTGGCAGATAGTTAGTATACCCATCACTATCTCAAACTTTGATAGGGAACAAAGTGGGGCATTGACCTTAAGTGACATTTAGAGGTCATCAAAGGTCAGTCACTTCACCTCATGGCCCGGGAAAGTGATGCATCAATCGAAAGGGCTTAGTCTCCTACTCATAAAAATGTATCACACTTATTATTTTGACTTAAAACATGTCCGCCAGAGGTCATTAACTGTTCCGCGTGAACATTTAAGGCCTCTAGCGACTAATTTTTTGGTCAGAAGGGCCAAGTATGATTTTTCGAATCAGGAGACCAAGCCCTGTCGATTGACATGTTACTTGTCTGTGACCTTTGGTGACCCCCAAAGGTCACAAAAGGTCAATGCCCTAATTTCGTCCCGTACCAAAGTTGGAGTAACTGGTGGGTACTAACTATCCGCCAAGTTTGATACAAATCCATCGGGGGTGCTGGTTTCGCCCTTTGACTTCCGATATCCTTTCGCCGAAATCAGACGCTTGTGTAATCGTCTTAACTTGCGCTTCCTTAAAAATATTTTTTAACCTTGCAAAAACCAGCTTGAGCCAGGGCACTCTTTTTCTTTGGTTTTTTAATAGCGCGAGCTATGTATGCGTTTACTGATGTAAGTCTGTCCGTCAGGCCGGCTGGAGGACAATTTCTCAGCAGCGACTGATCGGATTCACATGATTTTTTGTATGAGAGTCCTTTCTGGGTCCCCAGATGTGTACTACAAAGCTTTATAGCGATCGGTGAAGTTTTGCGGTTTTTTGATTTTTGGCTGTATGTGCTTATGGGGCATATGTGTATGTGTGTATGTCTGTACCCGGTACACCCGGTATGACCCCATGTACACCCCGTCTGACCTCATATACACCCTGTCTCACCCCATATACACCCAGTTCACTCGGTATACCCGGTACACTCGCGCTATTCCGTACATCCGTTTTTAGGGTTTATTTCTGTGTCTTATGTGCAACAAAGACGAAATCGCTGGCAATTTTAAGTTGGCTTGGAAAGGTCAAAGTGAAACAAAAGTTTTAATATTTCTGAAAGTGTGCGTGAGATTTTGAGCAAATGTTAGTTGAAGTTTGTCCAAAGATTTCAGGATCCTGCCCTCCACCCCATCAAAAATTTATTTGGGAGGAGAAGAAACATGAAAGTCCTTTCAGGCAAAACATTTCAACTTTCTCCAGGAAAAAAAGTGAGGCTGGGCGGACTTGAAGAGCGAGGAAGAGGCTCAAGCCGAGCAGCCTCGTCCGCCTGTTCCGCCATTCAAAGGAGTAAAATAATGTTTTTCAAACTAAACAAAGTCTGGCTGTGAATCAGAAATTAATAACAGCAGAGTCCCATTAAAATATCTGAAGGAGTAAACAGAGTTTTATTGCCTCTGCTCCATAGCATAACATTTTCACTTTTTTATTTAAGAGTAAGAAATGGAAATATTCAACAGATGAGTCCGCACTTTATTGAAAATTACAAACATTTTCCCTAGAAATTAAAATTCAAAGGAAAGTCTCCACTTTATTTGTTTTCCGTGCCATTTGAGTTATTTTATTTTGAAATTAGACTTTTAAGTGCGAGAACTAAAGCGGACTGCCGACACTTTTTGTTTTTTCGCTTGAGTAAACTGGGTTATGGACTTCCTTCACTTCAACCAAATTATTTCTTCAACTCTGCAAAAGGAAACTGAAATTTCTTGAAACTTTTTTTTTGTGTCCAAAGAACCGTTGACACCACAACAGAAGAAAAAAACCGAAAAGAAAGGAAGAGAACTTTATTTTATTGCGTTCACTCGCTACTACGGAAGCTTGGCCTTTGAAATTCGAGGCCTGTCGGCAGGCGCTAATTAAGAAAAAGGACAAGAGGGGGGTCAGTTACACCAAAGGAAAATCCCAATTTGTTCAAAATGCATTACAACATTATTTCTAATCACCCCATCAAAACGAATTACTCAAAACTGACTTCAGAAAACGAATTTTGAAATCATTTCTTAGAAGAAAAAACCCAATTTTCGTTTCTGCTGTTCTTCTAAACAAATTCCATTTTAGTGATTTTAAAATTTTCATGTGAGCGACTCGGCGTGTTAAAATCTGAGACTGTGTTAATTTATCACCCTGGTTTTGAGTCGTTAAATTTGAATTTGGGGAGTGTGACATATGTGATTCGAGTTAAAGAATGGCCGTGTCTTCCTCACTTTGTAAATACTTGTAAGTTAATGTTTCTATTTGTACAGGCGGAGACTGAGGAAGAGGAGGATTAGGACGGAGGGAGATCAGATTTTATTTCCATTTTATTTTCTCCTCTTTACTCCTTTACGCTTCTTATTTTCACAAGGTACTTAGCCACTCACTTCTAAACAAAATTACAGTCTGGCAGACTCTCAAATCAAAACCAAGGAAATTCCCCTTTCAAACAAACAGCGAAAAATTATCTTCGACACGAGGGAAAGTCAACCTCAGCCCAAAAATAATGATTTTAAGGAAGACATTTAAATCATAAATCAAGAAATTGTCCTTGGCTCCTTTCCAGCCATCTTCAAATACCCGGTATCCAAACACCCGACTCTCATTTTCAAAAGGACGGGAATTCCGAAATCGAAATTGTTTTTATTTAAGAGCAGAAGGCAGCATAATTCAAGGAAGAGGCTAAGGGGGATTTAAGGGAAGAAAACAAAGCATGAATTCTCACAAGAAATTAATTTCTTTTCAGCAGAATATACTCGTTTTTTTAAATACTTAGTCTAGCAATGAAGTATGTTTTTGAAAATCTCAAGATTTTCAGCTACAAAAATCCAAATAAAATTATTTTCCATTTATTTTCTCCTCTTCCCTTGCTTCGGAGTTCCTTTGGAGCAGAGTGGCGTTGAATTTGACGGGAAGTGAGAAGCACATGTTTTGAAGATTCCTCTTCGTTGTAAGTTTGTAATAATTTTGAGTAATGTATGGATAAGTTGAAGGTTGACAAATGAGATTTTGTCGGAGATGTTGTTAAAATGGAGAAAGCGTGATTGGTGTGGAGACACTCCTAATCCCTCCTGTTTCTCTTCCTCTTCACAAATGTTGTCTTTGAGGAGCGTAAGAAATGAGCCCATTCATTCCACAGTGTGAAAATACGAGGAGATTCCAATGAGCCCTTTAAATATTTTCCAGCTCAGAGGAAAGGAACCGAGTCTCGCTTTGTCTCAAAATGAAATCAACTCGTTTTACGCAAGAAGATTAATTTCTTTTTTCCCATCTGCTCCTCCACTCAAAAATATCTCAATTATCTATTACACTGTACCCATTCCTCACACCAGCAAAACTCAAATGGAAATAATTAAATCCAAAATTCTTGACAAAATACTTTTAATTTGAAAATATTGGAAGAGAGGGGGGGGGGGGGGGGGGGGTTGAGAATGGTGTGCCCCTACCTGGAATAAATGTAAATGATAGCGGAGTGTGAGTGATATGAGGAATAAGGAAAACATGGAAGGGAGAAGCCATATGCTCCAGACTCACCTCCACCTATTCTTCAAATCATATCAAATGGAAAGAAATCCCTAATGAATCACCATTTCAAAGGATTCATCTCAAACAATGAAGAAAAAAAAATCTTGTTTTATTAGACAAGCCTTTGTCATTTCGGCTATTTTCCAAAGGAAAATCTTATCTTTACTATTTTACGATTTCTAAGGCCTTAACTTTTCTTTCTCTCTAATTGGATTTGTCTCCTATCTTTGATCAAAGCGATGTCAAAAATTACTCCAATCGCTTTTTCCACCCATAACCAAATTTTTAGGGGAAAATTACAAAAGCAGAATTAGAAAACTTTTCCTTTCTTTTAGAAATAAATTGAGAGAATCAGATGACAATGAGGTACTGAAACCTGATCAGTGTAATTCTTCATATCAGTTGCATTTTTCGGAAGCAGCTCCTGCCTATTGAATAGGAAAACTGATGAGAAGTGTGGTTGAAGCAGCCACTGAAAGAAAATCCCTCTAAATAAACCATTTAGATTGGTTAGAAAGGGTGCTCAGAACTTTTGGCTTCCCTTCGCTTCGATATATCGTGTTTTTAGTATGCTTCGTGCGCTGCCATCTGCCAAATCAAAGTTGTCTCTCCTTTTCTCAATGGGTCATGAAAAACTGTTTTCTTTAGAATAGACAAGTAGCAAATAACACCAACAATTTTTTCTTCCAAATTATAAAGCGTATGTGTCGAATACGAGTATCCAAAGGTTTTCACTCCAGTGATCCTGGAGCTCCACCTTAGCTTCTAGTCCCTGGAAATCGGACCGTCCAGCTCCAGCAAGCGCCTCAGCCCTTGAAATTTACCGCCTCACTATGGCACGGCCTGGCCCAAAAATTTCAAAAAATAGGATTTATGGAAAATGGGTTTTTTTTTTGCATTTTTAAGTAGTACCTTTAATAGTACAGGACTTTTGTGCAAAATTTCAATTTTTTTGGCGTACGACAAATCATTGTAATCCGGACTTGAAAGTAGTACACTCTTAATAATTCTATCACCAAACTGTTACCATCCGGTGAGTATATATGACTTTTCCGGAAAGGTAACAATTTACTACCGATGGATGACAAAAGTTGATTACCATCTCCGCAGCTGCTGAAGCTCACTTGGTAACAACCTTTCACCGAAATTTGTAAATTTTTACTGCCCAATTGGGTAAGACTCATCACAATCTGGCAACGAAATGTCACCGTGTAAAAAAGCGAACTCTCTTCCACTGTAATAAGGTTTGCTTCCGGCTAGTAATAAATTGTCACCGACTCATAACATTGCTTTCACTCTACATTGGTAATGATTTATTACTGAATTAAATTTTTTGCTATTATTAATCCCTGGTAACAAGTAGCTACTCCTATGGCTCGTAGCTAATTCATTAATTTAAATTCCGTAACGAAAGAGACTGGTTAACAAAACAATATAAATAAGTATACTAAGCATAATATATAAAACATTTAAAATAAAATTAGTAATTAACTAAAATTAACCAACAGAATAAAGCAATTTTTTAAATTGGAAAATAACGCCAATACCAATGTTTTAGACTAATAAACTTGTCCAATAATTAAATACGACTAATTCTGTACAATAACTTACAATTTATTTCTAGCTATAACATACTGCCCGTCCAAGTTAGAATTAGTATGCAATTCCATAGCTTCGTGAATAACCAAGTCCTTTATATCTAAAACTTTAATTCGATTTTCTGTCCTGCTTACTTTGTAAGCAAAAAGATGACGCTCGAAAAAATCAACTGCCAGTTCGGAAATGACAATTAAGCACTTGCCCTCATTCAGTAATATAAAATCGGAAACAATGCCAAATTCAGGAAACACAGGGCCCATCCCATAACAGACAACGTAATTGCACTTATAATTGTACCCGCGGTACCAAATCTGCCGAGTTGTAAATACCTTGGACTCGGAGTCACAGTTCTCAAATTGGGAATAACGGCGTAAGACCTCGACTATGTCAAAGGTTTCCGAAAATTCAGATAAGGGAACAGATTCTATTTTATCTGACTTTAGGCTGTCAGCTAACTCAATATTTTTAAAACCATGCGAACTCTGCTGCTGATGTCGCATAGCCAGCGTGTAGCAGATGTTTCTAAAATTTCTGTTTTTATTCGCGATTTGGGAAAAATAATAATGCTTGGCTTCAAACCTCATCGCCCAAAGAGAAACCAATGGCCCTGTTTGCCTGATCACGTAAGGGTAATGGCACATTAAATGATGCTTTGGGATAAGGTTTGATTCGGGGAAAAGTTCCTTAAAAAGACAGTGGTGATCTGAAATGCTACTGCCAAGTAATTCAAGCGCTGTCTCAGAAAATTTTCTACAGAATATTAGACTCATGCATTCTAACAATTTCAAAATTAACTCCCAGTATTTTAATTCTTCCTGAGTTTTAACCAAATCTCCAATCAAAATTGGAAGAAATCTAATTAAGCACCAGGACTGAGCCGCTTTTTGGCCGATCCTGTGACCTGACCCGTCTAGTTTTACAGGACTTGGACGATTTTTACTTTCCAAGTAACCGAAGTCAAAAGATAATATTCTCAAATTCAGCGTCTCCAGTGAAAAGCACTTCAAGCTAATTAACTTCTGAATTACTAACTTAATTTCGAAAGGAACCACACCTTCTAGTAAATCGTGCATTATATCTACAGTGGGCGAATCAAGAAAATTGAAGTGATTCAACTTGTTGAATTCGCACTCCCTCTGAACACCAAAAGACTGATCTGATAAGTGGATCGGATAGTTTGTCCTGTCTCGTAAAGTCATTTTGGAGTGATCAAAAGTGGTTTGAGCGTCCTTGCTTGACGTGCAACAAATTCTACAGTAATAGTGCGCGCTGAAAGATTCCATGAACCCAAGTAATGCATTTCCGCCTAAGTTATCATGTACTATTGTGCTCAGCGATCCTAAAAGTTTTCTACCTTGAAAATTAATGCCTTCTGTTTCCAAAACCCGAATGTCATTGACGACATGCCGAAGAATGTTGTTAATTCCGTATTTCTTGGCGTCTTCAGCGTAGTACAGGCCAAGCAAATAAATATGATTGAGTTGTGAATTCAAAAAATCAGGGAAATTGCGCAACACGAAATACAATGCCCCAATTTTATGGATACCACGTTTTGACCCTAGAGGGTTAACTGTCTCGAAGTCGTCGTTAAATATTTGTAATTGAATGGAGTTGGGAAACTGGCAGAAGAGGTTGTTCGACTTAAAACTTTTTGAATCTTCAAAATATTCATAGACGCCGGACCTAGTGCTGGTATTCTGGTCAGTGAAATATTTAGAAAACTGTGGATAGCTAAGAATAAGTTCTAACGACTTTAGCAAAGGAACATACATAAAAGTGTCCGAAACAATAACCTGTTGCCTTTTGGAATCCTTAACCCTGACTTCAGTTCTAGTTCCTAAGCTTATTTCCACAGGATGAACAAAGCAATCAGTTTTTTCGAGCATCTTCTGCCTTTGATAGGCCGACTTTACCTTTTGAAATGCAGCCAATAGTGCATTAAGCTCTTCTGAGAATGCTTGACTGTTTTGAGAATTAAGGTGCACGGCTATCTTTACTACTAAGCTGAATGTTTCTGAAAAACAATATTTCAATTCTTTCACGATGAAATCCAGGGTTGAATTGTTAATTCCGCTTGCCAGCAGTGAAGAACAAAATTCCCCTAACAATTCTGTCAAAAGTGCGATGCCATTTTGCTGCGAATATTCAGCATTTCCTTCTATAGTTTCTGACTCGTTTAATAATGGATCTTCTAAATTAGGAAGAGCAGTTTGTGTGGATGAACCTGACGGAGCCTGACTAACCAACTGCGCCTGATTCGACGTATTTTCCTCATGAGTTTTTATATGACGCAAGAACCAGCTCCAAGTACTAATTTTACAAGCGCAGCCGAAATACGGGCAAATAAGGTTAGGAAAATTAGCATGCCCGAAATTATGTAAATACTTTACATGCCTAATAAATTCCTGCACACCTATAATTGCCTTTTCACATTGTGGACAATGAAACATTTTGAGTAACTAAATTTACAAGAACCGACTTAACTGAGTGAATAGTTCCTTCACCTTACGTGGAAGCGTTGTCGTTGGAATGTCTAACTTGTAGATGTAGACTTGAATGAACTTCCACATTCCAATCAAGTTGCTGTCGTATTTGGTTCCAAGGACGTAGTGGCATTTAAACAGGGAGTCAATTGCTTCCGTTGAATTTTTGCAATCCAGCGGGATAATGGTGCGGTCACAAACGACGAAATAGGATATGATACTTGCTGAAGAGTCGCCAATGCAGACTAAATTTGGTTGAGATTTCTCATCCTTCCAGGTGTCCAAAATCGACTGATATGGGGTTCCACTCTGTAAGGACATTAATTATTTTGATTAAATGTTTAGTTTTTTTTTAATACTTTCATCAAGTGTTTGTCAAACCTTGAAAAATGAAATGACCAAATCTCTGGCGTCACTGATTTTAGCCCGACTTCCTTTTCCCTTTCCTTGTGCTGTTGGAGGTATCAGCTGTAGCAAGGTGAATATGCCGGCAATTGAGTCATCCCAGTTACCTGAAGAACGGAAATTAATGAAAGAGATAAGAAAAGAGTAATTTCTGTGTCGGCAAAAATAATGTAAAACAAATTACCTGCGACATTTGTCAAGAAATCTGTAAGTGATGGCGAATTCTTTAGTTCCTTAGCATGCGCGATGAGCTTTTGAGCAAAATCTGGCCAAATATCTAGAAATCGCTTCTCAGCATCCTCATGCATCAGTTGGAATTCGTAGTTGATCTAGAAATAGACACAAAATAATCAGCTAACTTCACACATGGTTATAATACACCGTGCGACTGATAAGTGTTGTCGTAGTGGCTATACTCTCCATCTTGGCTACCTTCTTTCTCATGTCCTCCTAACAGCTGAGTAGTTAAGATGGAAATGGTGAAGTGAGCAATAGCAGCTATCGCAACATATTTCAATCGTACAGTAATAAAAGGAGTTTTTGCAACTTACCAGATAGTCACATTCAGCGAATTTTCTATACACTTTGAGAATCGATTGACTGTTTGAGCACCGCAGGCTTTCTCTATGGGTGAAAGTTTCTGCTATCAGGCGTTTGACATTCACTGCATCCTTTTTTGCACACAATGAATTAAGCTCCTCGATCAGTTCAGTAGGTTCCAAGTCGGGAATTGAGTCATCTGGCTTAGCGGCTTTTCGGCTCGGTCCACCAGAATCAACAGCAGGTTTTCTTTTCAAAGCTCCCGTATCCTTTGATTTCAAGTTTTTGTGTAGATCCCTCAGTTTTGCTTGAATGAGCCCAGATCTATTCACTTCGTCAAACAAAATGTCCTATAATGAAAAATATTTGAAGAGTAATTGAAATGAAATGGAAGAATTTACTGCTTATGATAGTGATTTCTAAATTATTTAATAGTAACTCACAATTCCATCAGCTGTTCCTGGATAACGCCATGAAGGAAGCAATTCAACGATTGCGAGCGCCAACGCCTTCTGTTCTCGTGTGCTTGGAGACTCTCTACAAAATAAAACGATTAAGTATTAAATTGTGCACTAATATACTGAACGGAAACAAATTCAATTCAATTCAAAAATCCAGATCATGCATGAGTGTGCACCAGTTTCATGTAAACCGCCGGATGACAAACAAGTGTCTAGCCAGCTGACCGAGGTGCGAAACTAGCGGGTAAGAAGATGCGCAGATTATTATCTTTCTATATTTGTATTGCAAGGAGTTGCTTTTGTTCTGTTCTGAAAACGCAACGGAAAACCTAGGGAAGGTAAGTAGGGACAGTGAGTACGTTTGAGATAGTTTTAACCCTCAGAAGTCCCTTGATTTTTAAATCACAAAGGACCTGGTAATGTTGACAGTTGTCAACAAAAAATCCCACAGAACCCGTTCGTTGTGACAATTGTCACACAAGGTGAACGTTGCCAATACAGCTATATCTGAGGTATAAATATAATTATTCAAATAGTGAAAACTGCCGACACTCCTTGACGCAAATTAGATTTGGTGACAATTGTCACAATTAACCGATTTTCTGGGATCTCTCTTGTGACAATTATCAACATTAGCAGGTCGCATGGGATTTCAGTTTTTTAACATGGGAAAATAGGCAACCTTCAGAATCGAGCGTCCTTGTGGAGTGAAATTACGTCCCACCGCATAAGTTTCGATATGAAAAGTGTAGACATTCGCTTTTCAAGAAGCAGGTAAATTCAGCCCTCTAAGCAAAAATTGTTTTTAGAAAGTTGTTGAAAGAAGATGGCTGATGACAATTATCAGGGGAGCTTTGAGGGTTAATTTGTTCACTATGTCGCAAATAGAAGCTTTTAGCATGCCCTATTTATATTTTAGCGTTGGTCATAGTACATGCTAGTTTTAGATCTCAGCAAGCTTGGGAGCTGTGTCTGCTAGCTAACGGTTTACCTGAGCGAACACGTATGAGAAATAATTGTGATGTCTTACCCTTTTAACTGAACAAGTTTCCCAACGAATTCCTTTATCAAGGCTGTAGCAGAAGTTGGATCAACGAAGGCCTTCTCGTTGCAATCCTTAACAATCCCGGTGATCAACTGGTTCTGGTCAATGTGGCACTGAAGGATCTGGAAAGCAAACAAAGTCGGTTTCGCAACTGTGACTAGTAGCAGGCAGGAAAACGAGCACTATGTCAATGCAAGAATTTCGGCCTATGTGTAAAAGATTGGCTTGATCGAGTGAACCGTTTCTTTAGATTTAGTTCGACCAAGGGATAAAATAGCCCTTGGTCGGGTGATTTTCCACTCAATCAAGTGCTTGTATTCCTGATCGGAGATCGAGACTGGTCAATCATGTTTGCAAATAATTATTGCTTACCTGCTTGTAGTTTTCAACTTCCCGGTTCTGGTAAGAATTTGATGTTGTAGGTTGCTGAATTGCTGGGGGTGCTGTCAGTATTTCTATGAAGAAAATATTGGATGAATTTGATTGAAAACTTACTGATTTACCATTCCCAAAATGGCTAGTTTCTTACCGTAAAATATTTGAGGTGCTTCAGCCTGGCTTACAGATGTGTTTACAGTGACTTCACCGTTCACGCTGAACACTATATTTGGAATAGTTGGCTGTTGTAGCAGTACAGGAAATACCTCTTCGTCTATCTCGGCACCCTGCTCGTCCTCAAAACTAAGCTCCAAATCTTCTTCGAGATGAAATTTCGATTTAACTGCAATAAAGTAGACAAAAATTGAACTGCAGCTACTTTAGCACCTGAATGAGAAATTAACTGATCTTACCCGTCGAACGAAATTCGTTAAAATCCCCGACGACCAGAATTAACTTCTTCCCCCTGATTGGATTAGAAACTCGTAGTAATTTTGACATTTTTAATGATTTTAATACACTACTAACTAATTCAAAAGAGCCAACCGGTCTTACCAGTAGCGCGCAACAGACGAAGCTAACTACTGTCCCTTCGGTGGATTAAAAGCGTAGTAACTCGGACATAATGAAGGACTTTAGCAGCACAGAAGAAACTTAGCGACGAGAGCCAAACGTTTTACGACTAGCGTGCTTTTGTTACTACAGCGAAACAAACATATGAAAATTCCTCAAGCTTCTTTTGCCGCCCTGGTAAAAGAAAGTTTTCTCACCGGGCCTTACATTATTACAACCAGTTGTTGGTGTGATTATTACCAACTGTGCAAGGTTGAACAAGGTTGTTCATACAACTCCTTGGTAAAATTTTCTGGTAACAAAATCATTCCCAAAATGGTTACAAATGCTGTAACCACAGCTCCGGTGACGGGGGTTATTATATTTTTGTCACCACATTTTTTAGAGTGTAGGCATGAGGTTTGACACGAAAAAAATTATTAGAATAAAGTGGAGGAGGGCGTGAATTTTCAATATTTAATTTCTTAATTGCCAAAAATTTGCCTCTAGAAGACTGCCTGTAAAGACTAAAGCTCCTTTTTTATTTTTTTTATTTTTTTTAGTGGCGATAGAAGGCTGTGTTGAACAAGAGATTTGAGTGAAAGTAATCGAAGGTTTCTTCTAACCCTTCCAAAAGTTTGTGGCGTGTGTGAGTGACTCTATTTCACGGAGTCTGGTGGAGGGTTATAATCGAAACCGGAATCCAGTCAAGCATCGTCCTCGTCCCCCCTCCTCAAGTTCTGAACTTTTCTCATTTTTTTTTTGCATGGAGTAAGGAAATTTGTGAGAATCTGAAAAAGTATTATGCCTAAATGCACTTAGGCTCAGCAAGAAAAAATCTTGTCCATAGCAATTTTGAAAAATGGGGTTGTGAAGATAAGGTGAGATGTGATTGCCTGAGTGAGCATAATAAAAGTGAAGTGGGTCGATGGTCGTAACTAAAGCAGTCCCAGGGTTTGTCATTTCTGGACCCCTAAAAATTTAGATGGGAGTCTCCTACTACTACCATACTCTCAAACCCACCGCTCGTCTTTTCAAAGTTCTCAACTTTCTCCGCACCCTTTCTCCTCGGTTACCTTCAACATTTATCAAAACTTTCTCATCCTCACCTCAGCAGAACTAACTCATTTCCTCAAATTTCCGTACTAAAAGTTGGAACGTTAAATTTTGTTCTCGAATTTCTGGATTTTCTGTCATTCTTCTTGAAAAGTTAAGGAGTTTCAACTTGACCTTCTAACAATACTTTCTTTGTCTTCACCGCTTCCGACGGAAACTTGCACAAAGTTTTCTTTCGCTTGATTTTGAATTTTGAGGGATTTGAAGCTATCTTTAATAAACTACCATTTTTTTTTCTCATACTTCACGGATGCGACCTTTGGATCTGCGCCCTAACCATTTTTTTTTGTTGCTGAAGATAGATATTTTTTCCCCTAACAAAAAAAAAGTGAAATTTGATATGCAAAACTTGAATTAGTTTCAATAATAAAACACTGTATATTTTTAAATTGCATAGCCTTTTACCAGCTTGTGAAAGCGAGAAAATTGTAAAAATTCCTGTTCGTGTTTATGGAACCGTTTTTGCAAATTTGCCGACGGGCTGTAAATTGCAGGGTTGTAAATCGGTAGGCGCGGTCGTGAGGCTTGGGCTATTTCATAGCTTTGAAAACTCATTTCCTTTAGTCATTCCATGTGGGCGTTATATTTTAGCATTTTATTTTATTTTATTTTTTGAATTAATTTTTGAAAAAATTATTATTTTTTTCTTGCCATGCGGTATAGCTTTCTCCCAATTTTTTAAAAAGAAAAGTAAGCTTTTGAAGCTTTATCATTACGTCTGGTTGAGAGAGTTGGTGGTCTAGAGCCGAGAAACATGCTTTTCTCTCCACAGTTTGAGCTTCATAAATTTTATTTCATATTACACCTAAATGGAGGATTCCATGAATGCAAATGAGACTTATTCAGAAGTAAAATTCATGAGACGTGTTAACGTCAACGTGATAAGAAAGGAAAGGGAAAAATCTCTTCTCATCATCCCAGAGTCTCCACAGAGAACCAACTTCCTTTTCTTTCTCTTTTCCCTTTTCCGCTAAGCTAAAATGACTTTCACCCGTCTCCTAAGCTGAAAGACATTGGAAACCTCGTCTGCATCTCTGATGAATGTGCCACGAAGCAAATAGGCATAATGGGAAAGTCACTGGAAGAACCGTCTGGGGAAAGGAGCAGGAGCCCGCAAGCTCTAATTTATGAGTCTGTTGATCTCCAGTTTTTTAAAGGCACGAGAGCTAAGAGAGTGTGAGAACTGAGGAGATCAAGGATCGATTTCCTTTTAGCATTGAAAAAGGTGGAGCAGAAAAATCCTATTGTCTCACTCTCCCTCCACAACTTTCTCCAGTGGAATTTCCCTGACTCCATTTTTAGAGAGAGAGGGAGAAAACCCTCAACTGCCTAGACTGACTCTGACTGAAGAGCCTCAGATTTTTTATTCACTTTCTCTCAGCCTTATTATTTTTACTTGTAGAATAAAGGGGGTGGGCTCCCAAGTCACGGTCCTACCGACTCTGTGGCTTGGCTCTACTAAACTTTCCAAAATATTCTCACCACTTTAGACTTTACCTCACCCAAAAATGATTCCGTGCTTTCACATGAATGAGCTTAGAATGGTAAGCCTGAATTTTATTGGTTCTGAATATAAGAGGCCTCCATTTTGAAAATAGAGGAAGATTAGTCAGGGATTTAAACTAATTACGCCACTAATGTCACCCTGGGCTGAGCCTCCTATTACACTACTACTATTCCTACTAAATTCCCTTCTTTCATCCATACGTGTAAGTACGCATGGAGGGGTAAACAAACCGCTTTTCTAAAATCCCAACCGCCTACTACTCACTTTTAAGGAAAATGGAAACACATAAACGTGTATTGGATTTGAGAGTTCTCAAGGGATTCATTCCAGGATCTTGAATTTCCTATTCTATAGTTTTAGCCTCGCAATACTCAGGAGCAGAAGGTGATAGGCTTAGCATAATTGTAGGCTCGTCTCTGTCTCTTTCTGCACTTTGCATATAAGGTGGGATATAAACTATTAAATTCTTTTATAAAAATTTTAAAAAACTACGCATCATTTTTTCCAGGGTAATGTCCCTTTAATCTAATCTCTTTAATGGGGTCGTGGAATCCGATTTTTCAGACCAAGCCTCTCTAACGGCTGAAGACTAAAAACGTGTTTTGGGAAAAATTTTAAGGCTTTTTCGTAAATTACAAGCTCCTCACCGTATCTACACTCCTGTAATTTTTATTTTGCGTACGTCCAGCCTAGCCCTGTTGTCTAAATCCGATTCGCTTTCGAACTCCCAGCTGCCTATTTAATTTTTCTGGAAGAACGTGAGCGAAAAACTGATTTCCTACACAATCAACCTGCCCTCCACTTCCGTATTTCTCAGGAAAGCAGCTGCACTTGCATTAAATATGTTTGCGTGTGGCTTTTTTTTTTCTTCTTGGTCTCCTCTTCAGCTCTATGGTCATGGAGCCGAAGATGATTTTTTTTTTAGACGAGAGAAAAAAAAATAGAACATGGTTTAATGGTTTCAGTAGACAACGGATGTTCTCAAAAAACCGAATTCGTTGGAGGAAGGGAAGAACAACTTCCGCTTAATGTCTTCTTTCTCTATCTTCTACTATAACCTTTCGTTACACCACCGGAAAAAAAAATCTTGGCAAAGAGAGAGGACCGTAGTAGTGGTGGTGGTATCTTGAGTTTGAGGCAGAGTTACGAGTACCTTTTAATTCATCGTCTCCATCCCAACGTACTTCTTCCAGTAGACTAGTCGGATGGTAAAATTAGGAGAAAAAAAAAGGTGAAGAAGGGTAGAGGAGCTTCCCACACTTCCGTGTCCTTCCTTTGATTTCACAAGTTCTTACTAACAACTTATCTTCCTCGAGTAATCTAACTTTCATTTCCCGTATGGTAAAGAGGATGTGAAACTATTCAAAGGGAGGAAATGGGTTTTACCCAAGGAGAAGAAAATGTTAAGTAAAATCTTCCCTTTTCTCTTTCCTCTCTTACTTTCTTTTCCCATTTTCCTTAATTACTCCTTGAGGGTTAGGACTTGAATGAGTTGACGTAGACTTGTCTAATCAGAGAGTGAGAGTATAGAATTTTAGAGTGAGTAAATTGATATAAGCATCTTCTACCTAATAAATTATTGGTGGAAGAAAGAGGACTCCAGCCTCAGGATGATTTCTATATGGCCGCCTCTGTCATGCCCCACTTCCCCCTTCCCTTTTAATTAATGAGTCGAGAGTGAAAACATGAGAAAGCGATTAATTCTTGTCATCCTTACAAATTATATTTTAAATGAAACTGTGACATCCTTGTCAACACTTCAAAAAGGATTTTAAGAGTGAAAAGATCAGGGGAAGAAAGTATATAGGATGGGAAAGTAGACTTTTACCCTTCCAAATAATAGGGAGCTTACTCTCTTATAAAACCTCTACTGTTTTTGAGGTGGAAGAAGAAAGTTTCATTTCCTTAAATTATTTATTACCCTGAGGCATAGTTGACGGAGATTTTATTTTTATTCTTTCGGGCTCATATACTTTGTTTGGAACTTGGAACTGGGAAGGTAGAAAACAAAGAAAGATGAGACAGATTTATTTTATTCAGCTCAAAACTCTGGTTCTTTTCATCTCAAAGTAGAAAAATAAAAATAGGGAAAGTATAAGAGAGAAAGTGTTAAATATTTCCATTTCCCCCAAGTGACAGGAAGACAAATGAATTGACTCCGTAACTAATGGCAGGCTTTAGTCAACCTCAATCTGGGACACTGACACAACTCCAGAACAACAATACTCCCCCCATGCCCTCTCTAATATAATAAAAAAAAAACCTTTTCTTGCTATGAAATTTCAGCTTCACTCTTCGCCCCTGACACCGCTCTTAGGTTTTCATGTAAAAAGTTTTAAACCTATCAACTATAATTTTATATAAAAGTCCACCCTTATCCCTGAGTTTGAAATCGTATCCCTCCTCAACTGCTGGGTAGATTTTCTTAAATAAAATGAGTAAATATTTTTTAATGCCTGGCCCTGGGGAGTTTAAAAAGTTTACAGATTTCTCCTGCTGTCCAGCGCAGCAGGACATCGTTTGCTTTTAGTCAGATTTCTAATTAAAAACTTCAAAAAGAAAACCAGGCCTTGAATGGAGAAGAGATCCCCAATGAGAACTGAAACGTAAAATACACGCAAAAGGTGTTTTACGTAAATTCACGCTGAAAACGAGTTTTCTTCACTCTAGTCACCGTGATACGTAAAATGCTGTAAAAATTTTGTTCCCATAATACGAAAGTTGAGGGCTATTTTCTTTTCGCTAAAAGTACGACGAGTTTACGTATTCTTTTTTCCAGAACGAGGATTTCAACTCAAAATCTCACTACCACATACTCCGCTCACTAAGCCATATTTCCAAAATGGAAACTCGCCCCCACAAGAAAATAAATGACCCAAGGTTCCTTATAGATACAGAGGGTGATTCAGGTTTGTTGAATAACTTTTGTCCAGGGTTTAACCCCCTAGGGATTTTCGATCTTTGGGCAAGCTTTTTGAGAGAGAATATTGTGTGGTAAAAAATTTCAGCCTATATATGCTCAATTTTTACCCCACAATAGTTTGCTTTTTCAACGCCGAAGAAATCGATTGAAAAGCACCGCTTCCGAGCTTTTCCAGGAGATGTTAACCTTCTTCACTGCTAACCATGCAAGATTTCTTACCTGAATCCTGCTAACCAAGTTTTTGCTGAAAAATAATGGAATGCATAACGTTGGTCAGAAGTTTCACCTATAGTTTTTCAGTCTACTTATTCTTCCAGAAATAACTTGTGAGCGATTCAGCAGACTGTTGAAAAACTTGGCCCAGTTCAGACGAATTTATCAATCAGCCTTGAGTTTTTTTTTGCGCTTTCACCGAGAAAAGTGTTGAAATATGAAATCGTTTGTTGAATTTTCCAGTTTTCTGGGTTCAACATATTTCTCAGCTATAATAGACTTTGGAAACCTTTAAAGTAAAAAATTGAGCGTAACTAAGAGAGTCCCTTGGGTAACTCGTTTAAATTTCATAACGATCCGTTGAAGCACTTATGAGCAATTGAAAGAATAAGACGAATGAAAGCGTCTCTAGAAAAGATCCGAAATTCTTTGCGTTTGAGAATTTTTTTGGCGATAAAAAAATTATAGGAAGAAAATAGAGCCTAGCACGAATAGCCTCCCGAAAACCTATCTAATTCAGAAAGATAGGACTAACTCCTAGAGAGGTAGCGCTGAGCAAAATTTATGTGATATGGTTGGATCACCCTCTGTAGTTAATATTTAGCAAAATGTTTACAAAAGTTTCCATGAGATCCTGCAAGGTCATTAGTGGCTGCAGTCTTGCATTAATTTTAGCTGTGTATTTGAACCCTACAAAGACGAAAATAGCCTCGGCTCCGAAAGCAAGCTCAAATGCTCGTTTTTTAGTTAAAATAAATAAATATCGATTTCAAATAATTTATTTTGCCTGTTCACATCGAATTAAATTTGACAGACTGAAAATCCAGGCTGTAAAACACAATTTCCTACTCCAGCTTTCAGATTTCGGTGGGTTGTTCCCTTTGGGTTAATTATGAGAACTTGTTAGTCATTATTTCCATTAATACTGTCATTAATCATTATGATTATTAAGGCTTAGGGGCAGTGAATGTTAATCTGAGAGCTTTGGCAGAATTTTATTTTACACTGATGGATTTCTTAATTTTTTGACTATAGGAAAAACATTCGAGAGAAGCGGGAAGTGTAAAATAACAAACCTCTCATGTTTTTAAAAATTAATAAGCGTCACGGGGTTTAAATCATTTTCAAAGAGCAGCCATGCTTTCACTTTTTGACGGAACTGATCCTCATGACTTTCTCTGCTGCTAGGATGATGAATTCTCTTCCTTTCATCTATTGACATCCCAAGTAATGAGGATGAAAAATTGTGGAAAAACTTTTGTGAAAAATTATTTTGATAAATCTCTGAACTTTGTGTGTTATGAAGATCCAGAGACTTCCCAGCATCATTATGATGATCCTACGAAAACAAATTTTAGGAAAGCTCTCTCTTTGAATTCCTTCTTTGTCCGGGCTTCCCAAATCCTTAATTTTCTCTTCGTAGCTGTGAGACCCCTATTCTAAAAAATAAAAAATAAATAAAAAACTATCAACCGAGTTTATATCTTTAATTTGAAGTTTTTTGTAAAAGACTGGCTGCTTATCTTTCCCTCGCTACTTATAATCAAAGGCAAGGAAATATTTTAGAACGACTCCTGTATCCTGTTCTTTTACAAATAATAGTATTTCTCTTTGAACTTTTTTTTTGTCCCATGGTAAAAATGTAGGACTTTGATTTAGAGTTCCAATTAATGGAAAAGTAAAGAGAAGCAGAGTTTTGCCTCTGGGACAGATCCACTGTGAGATCCGGAAGATTTCTGAAATTAAATTGATACTCATTGAAAAGGAAGATGGGGAGGATGGGAGAATGCGGGAGGGAAATGAGACTAGTAGTTAGTTAGTCGCGGTTCTTTATCTGAATGTGAGTGGAGTCCAATTTAAAAACTTATCCTCCACCTCCCCAAGCTCAGCCCAAAGTGTCGTTGTTCTCAAATATTTTCTCTTGCCCTCCTTTCTCCCTCTCCAAACTTTCCAAGCCGAAGAGAGAGAGTGAAAGTTTGAAGTGTAATAAGGAAACGACACCCAACAGTCTCATTTCCCTTCCCACTCGGCCGGCCTTTTCATTGGCCTATTAAATTTTTAATATGTTGGTCGTCCGGGAAGCCCTTCACAACTAAAAACCCCCTACTTATATTTCCGCCTGACCAATTCAGACATACTTAAGAGCGATGAGAAGATGAAGTCAAGTAGGAACCACACAAAATATTATTACCAGCTACCAACAAAGGCATATACAATAAATTTCTGGGAGGGCGAGAGAGCAATTCAAATAAATGCTGAAAACTTTGTTTGTGTAAGACAGAAGCATTTCATCTTAAAATTAATCTACGTAATGGAAAGTTTAAAATGATTCTGATGGATTGGATTTAAAGGAAGCAAAAGAAAGAGTAAAGGAAGAGCTGAATGGATTCAGAGATTCTGTTTTCTTCTAACAAGGGAAGTGTACGACATGTCTACCGCCCGCAGATAAGTGGTTATCACATCAAGTTAGGGTAGGCCAAATGATGATTTTTCACGTTTTCACTTTTCTGCAGAAGTCACTTTTTCGGGATTTATCGATTTTTGAAGTTTTCGATTTTTCGAAAATTCCAAAAGGGGGGACCTTTGAAACCCAAGAATTCACGGGTTAATCCTTATGGGATTCCAAGAATTTTTTGTCATTTCGTCAAAACCTTCGACATGCTTAACCAAGCTTGCATGCGTATCAAGTGGGTAAATCGCACGAGCAGCCTCCTGATACACCCACTAGACACTGGTATACACCCACTTGGCCCCCATATTAACTTATTAGACCCACATATGCACCCATAAGACACATACATGCACCCGTCAGACCCTTATACGCACCCTTCTGACCATAATATGCACCCGTTAGACCCTTATATGCACTCGCTAGGGCCGTATATGCACGGAAACCGAAGGAAGGTGGAAGGATACCGTAAACGGCATTATTTTCCCGTTACCAAGTCCACCAACCTTGACACTGATCATGCAATTGAGTTAGCCCACTAAACGTGCCTAGCTAGAATGTGTAAAACTTCCTTTAGTTTAGTAATGGCGAAACTCCGGAGAGAACAAATTAAAAACAAGAATGAGACTGAGAGGTCATTCACCTCCTTGACAAAATTTTTGTAAACAAACTT